>PVJD01011062.1:0-48969 GCA_004026545.1 Mormoops blainvillei | reverse complement strand
ACATTAGATGTTGTTTTACGAAATTTTAAGTTTAGTTGTCTGTACATCCATATATTTTAGATATAACATATATGTGTGTACTTGGTCATGGTATATAGTGTGAGTCAAAAATATAGGAGCAAAAAATGTTGACTTGCTGCTGTCTAGTGATATTGATATGCAGAACTGATTCAGGCCAGAAACAAAACAGACCTTGTCGAGTATTGCAAGCACATCAGTTATGTTCTGGAGAGTGACCTATGAAGAAATGAAACATGCACTTTCTGTGAATATACTAACACGAATGCATGTGTGTATCTCTTATAAGCAGGATAAGAAAAGATAAACTAGATACATCCGTCCTCAAAGAATTTTCTACTTACTCTGTCATATTGAAAGCGGTAAGGACCATAGAAAGATTCCAGCTAGATTAGTATGGGGATTTCAAGAGAGGAGAGGGCCCTTCCACTTGAACAGAATCAAGTGGCCCTGGCCTGTGAGCCGGTGTAAAAATGGGGAAGACTGATAAGTTTAGCAATCACGGAAAGGGGCGATGCGGATGAAAGCCCAGGGTTAGCAGGGGAGTGACTGGACGGCTTTCCCTGGAGTATAAAGGACACCCGAGATGGACAAGAGTTAAAAAACCTTTAAGGGTTTGGAAGCCCTGCATTTGCTTGTTGGATGGAAGGAAGGATCCTGTGGACATCTATAGGATGCGTTATTTAAGAAATCTCCTTTGTATGCATAGAAAAAAGACCGGAAGTGCACATGCTAATCTGTTATCAGTGGTTATCACTGGTGATGAGATTACAAGATTATTTGCATTTTTCTCTTTGTGCTCTTCCACATTTAAAATTTTTTTGATTTCTGCATTAAAATTTTTTTGCATGTACATTTTTATTATGTAATATTTGAATTTTATAAAAGTGCCTGCTTCATAAGCACACTATGGTGGTAGCTCATTTGCTAAAAGAACCTGTTGATTCTCAGTTAAGGAAGTCTTCCTCTGAAACATGTTGCTTCTCTTTCAATTAATTAAATGATTGCTGGAATGATTTAAGCCTTAGTGAAAATTTGAAGCAAATTTGGTTTCATTTTGCAGTTTAATATCTGCATTGTAGAGTTGATGAAATACCTTGAAACTTACTGTTCTTTTTCAGCTATAAGGGATTTTTCTCAATGAGCTTTTTGTCGCATCAACAGGTTTTACAGGAAGCAACACTTGTTGTTCAGAGTGAAGTGGACAAATGTGTAGAAGATATAATGAAAGTAAAGAACATTAGCGCTGAGAAGGATGTCAGGTATGCTGCTTTGGCAGTCTTCTTTCTGGTTATGCTTCTGCGTCCTGGGGACTGTGGAGACCGCCCACAGCTGTCAAGCGCCGGAGCTGAAGGGGTTGTGGAGATGGTCTGATTCCATCCTTCCACTTCAGCGTGTGAGGAACCGAGGCCTGGGGAAGGGACCGATGGGAGCGGAATAAAGCCTGTGTCTGTGGGTTCCTAGCCCTCTACTGTTGCCAGTTTACCATCTGCCTTGTTTAGGGTAATGCACTATTACTTTCCTGAAGTTAAATAACTGAGGTCCCTATATCCTTGTCCTTCAAAATTTGGTTCCCCTGTCCTCCTCCCTGGCTCCTGCAGCCCGAGGTAGGGGCCCTTGCTCTGCACTGTTGCAGGGCTCTCCCCCCACCACAGTGTAACCCTTGTACTGGGATCGTTGATCTACTCTGTCCCTCGTACTGCAATGCATCGTAAGCTCCGTAAGGGGAGGACGTGACTTACTCCATTTTTGAGTTCTCAGGACCAGCACATGAACTTGTAAGTATTTAACAGTTTGTTCTTTTTCAGCATTTTCCGTGTAAATACACTAGAAGGAGCAATTTATTTTGGTTGGAACAGCGAAGAGCACAGGAGAGAACTGTGAGGTAGTTCCATAGCAGAGGTGGCATTTCAGATGGGCCCTGTGGAGGGGGTAGGGAGGACAAGGCGTGAAGAGGAAGAAGGCCGGCGAGGTGCCAGCGGGTCTGGGAGTGACAGGGAGTCTTTGTAGCTGGGGCTTTGGATTCCTGCAGAGCGTGGCTTGGAGAAGTGAATGCAGCGCTGGATTGCATGCCACATGAGGGTCAGAGGTTGCCCTCTGGGTTTCTCTCCTCCCTCCCTCCCTTCCTCTCTCTCTCTCTCTTTCTTTCTGTCTTTTTAAAGCGAACAAGCTATATTATCAGAAAATGGAGGGTAAATTTGGGTGTGTGGGGAGGTTGGCAGAAGGAATAAAGACAGAACAGTTAGGAAACAGTCCTTCAGGCAAAAGAGGACAAAGCCACGAACACTGATTGCTTCCAGGGCCATTTCAGAGGCAGAAAGGATGTGGGTTTGGGGGTCTTTAGATGTGTTGTTGGTGGAGAGTGGACAGTCAGAACTCGGAGGGTTCTGGCTCGGGGAACTAATGATTACTGGTGTCATTAATAGGTTTAGTGACTTATTAAGAAAAAGCATGCTTATTCAGGGAAGATAAACGGTTGTATTTGGGAAAACTGAGATGACCTGCCATGGACCTGTTTGTTATACATATGAGGGGGGATGCCCCAAAAGTGGAATTTACTTATTAAAAATTGTGTATTTATCCTCTCATGTTTAAACTTCAGTCACCTTCGAAGTACTCTCCATTTGATGCAATACACTTAACGAGACTTTATTCCACTGCTCAGAACAGTTTTTGAACTTGTCAATTTTGATACCCTTTAGTGCTTCTGCTGTTTTTTATTTCACCTCTTCCATATTGGCAAAATGTTTCCTTTAGAGGACTTTCTTCATCCAGAAAAACAAAAAAAAAGTCGCTCGAGATGACATTGGGTGAATAGGGAGGGTGAGGCATGGGGGTCATGCCATTTTTGGTCAAAAACTGCTGAACCCTCAGTGTGGTGTGCGCAGGTGCGCTCATAAATCACCCGTCATGAAATGGGCAAACACGTTGAAAGAGTCTTCAAAAAAGCTCACTGAAGCCGAACGCAGCCTCACAACAGTGCCAGCCGATCTACTGATGCAAATGGGTTCCTAGAACACTCAACTGGCAGGGGAAGCTTGTACTACAAGGGATCTGCCCTCCAGAGGATAATTCCGATTTTTGGGGTTCCCCCCCTTATATACATATTCTTGGAAAATTAGGTCTGTTGGTGATAACTGGCCATAAAGATTTAGGAAGATGAGATAGCCCAAGGAAAACATGAAAAGAAGAGACAGTTGCAAAGCTTGCCTCTCTTACCATGTCTTGTCCTCTTTCTAGACACTGATTTATCATATCTTCCCTGATCCTTTATAAAAAGCCCTGTGTTTAAGGAGGCTGTTGCTGCTCATTGTATTAAACTGAAAGCTAGGAAGTGGCTTCTAAGTAGCCATGTGAACCAGAAGCTATGGAAGCCATTACTTTTACTGTGATAAGGAATGATTTTTTTAAATACAACAATTCTATTATTTTCAGTTTTAAAATCTGCATGAAGGCATGCTTACTGCAGATATCTGGTTATAAGCAGCTCTATTTGGATGTAGAAGGTGTGAGAAAAACACCATATGATTCTGATAACCCACAACATGAAAAGCTGCTTCTCAAGGTAAGTTTCGTGTTCTGCATTCGGAGTTACTGAACACTGGGAAACTAAATCAGGCTTGAGCTAGTGAGGTCTGTGTGCAAATTCCCAAGGCTTATACAGCCATCCAGTTTCTTTGCCCCTTAGAGAATGTTACTATGTTGGTGTAAGATTTTTAGTTAACTCATTTTATAATATTCTGATAAGCATCATTAAAATATATTCAAGTAAATTTTGTATGCTTTTAAATATATAATATATTCAAATATATTTTAAATGCTTTCAATTCTGAAGTGGATTATAAACATATAAAGGGAAATGTGCTAGAATAAAAGAAGGGGCTAGATAAGACCCAATCTAAATATTGGATTTTAGCTTCAGGGCCAGCAAAGTCTTGACCCCATTTTAAAGCAGGATCACTGGTCTTCATGTGCTATTTGGGCAGCGGGCTACCCCTTTTACTAGGAGTCCTTTACTCATCACTGCCTGCTCACTGAAATGGTAGTGAGATGGGAAAGCGCAAGTATTTCTGTTTTGCAAATTTTCATAAACTTTCTTATTAACTTTTGTGAGCCTGTTTTGCTTGATGATGTGTGGTATCAAAGTTAGAAAGCGATTAAATTTTTTAAACTTTATTTTGCATTGATTAGTTTGTTGCTGTCTAATACTTGGTAGCTCTCTTATGTTATTTTATGATAGCCATCTGGTATTTGATCTCAGACTTAACAAGTATATTTAGTTGAAACCGAGTTATGTTTTTTCTTTTAAAACTATGAAAATATGTAAAATAATAATCCTGTGGGTTGGAATACTATCCGTATTATTTCTTAATGATCCCCTCCCTAACTCGGACCTATTTTCCTTCTTGTCATTAGGGACAAATCACCCACTCTTAGAGCCTGCTTAAGTGTGTAGGTCAGGGGCAAGGGCCGAGTACCTAACATTGTTCTCAAGGAAGCAGTTTGCCAATTCTGGTGTATATATGTATGCATTAGTAGGTAAGGACATTGCATTGTTTTAGATTTCTGTGCAGTTGTTACCTTCTCGAAATCTATTTTTTGGGGTAAGTCTTTCAAACTGGAATAAATCTGCTACATTTTTTTTATGATAATTGAAAAGTTCTCTAAATATACTTTTTGTTGAACCTGTAATTTGTCTACAAATTGTTCAGTTGAAAGCATTCAACTTACTAGTTATATCAGTTATGAGAAGGAAAAAAATCCTGGAAACTTAAGAACAACACTATTATTTATAAAACGGAAGCATGTTTGTGCAGCTCTGGAATCTTCTAATGCCCACAAAAAGGCTGAGGGCCAGAATCTCCAAGCAGTGGGCTGACATCGGCTTCCAGGGCGACGACCCCAAAACAGACTTCAGAGGCATGGGCGTACTTGGCTTGATCAACCTCGTGTAAGTGGAAATAAACTTTATTTTCTTCTCTAAAATGAAATGACATGCAACCTCCCATCTACTTTCATACCGTCTCTGAGTTTTAGTAGCTGCGGTGGCAACAATGTGAAGACACTGGAAATGTGCTTGTGTGTGAGGCTGTGGTTTCTTTGCCCACCAATAGCTTTCCCCTTCCTTTCCCTCCTGACCTCCCTCCTGATACCGTTTAAGGAATTATTTACACTTTTCTTACTTTTTTTTTTTTTATCCTCTTGTCTCTTCCCTTGGCTCTCTGATTCCATTTTGGGAAATGTGACCAGATAAGGTGATACCAAGTCTCTTCACACTGATTCTCTGCCATATGTAGTAGGGAATCTAAGTCTCAGCCTTTTACAGTCTATGTGGACTCTCTGCTTTTTTCTTTAATACTTATGCTTGAGCACAAATATGAAATTGCAAAATATGTAACTAAATCACAGTTGATTGCCAAAACTATTCTAGAAAGTGAAGGACGTGCAAATGAAGAGGTTCTAGTACTTGAGTCTATCCTTGAATTGTGATTTATAGACTACAAAATACCTGGAATGGGAACTCTAACCATTAACAGAGTTTAGATGATTACTATAAAGAAATTAGTCCTGAAATTGAGCTAAATTATGTTAATATTGAGAAAAAAATATTTAGGCCAATGTGGATAAAGATATTTTGGGAGAAAATAGAAGACACAGAAGGTTTCATTATGTAATTTTTCCCAGTTACCAAAGTATTTAACTTTCTGTAATACCTAAATTTTATGAGTATGAAAATTTCCTATAATTCTACCTCAGAAACGAGCAAAAGACAGTAATATTTCAAAAATAATAATTAACAAAAATGACATTGCCAGTTTTCCACTTTGATAAACAGAAACTTCTGTTTGGAATTTAAGTAGAAAAAAGTACACTTTGTTTCCACTTGGAAAAATTATGAAATATTTTAAACTTTATTATTTTGTAAAACACATGAATTTTTTTCTTTTTTTTTTTTTTATCCTTTAAAGGCCATCGTTATTCTTAGTACTTGTAAGCTACGCAGATATTTGAAGCAGCTCACCCTCGGATACACACACACTGTTGTGGTGTTTTCTTTGTTAACTTTTTAACAAAGATTACTTTGAGTGATCTTGCTTCTGACTGTTTTCCTCAGAAATTATTTTTCAGTGTTTGCCAGTTTAGCTGAAAATTTAAATAACATAATAGAATTTGATTCAAGAGCGTGTTAAGGTATTCCGACATACCTTTAAATGACTTACAGATTGATACTTTTATGTTATGTAGAGCTAATGCCTACTAATTTGAAGAACTGTGAAGATTCACATATATGTTTTAGTAATTGACTGCCAGTGATATATTAGAAATGATTAAAAGGCTGAACAGAAGGTTTGGTACCTGTCTTTTAGAACTCAAAGAATTTGCATGAGTTCAAGCCAACAGGATATACGAGCCTACAAATAAACGGCTTTATCTAATACTTCAGTCGTATGGCCAGTATTTTAGTTACAGCACTGATCAAGAAGGGTTGTTTTTAGTGCAAAATGAAGGTGGTTGACTGTCTTCTGAGTGTACTGAAAAGGGCATCAGACAGCAGACCGCAGTTTCCCTGGAAGGGATGAACCCAGGTGAAGGGAAAAGTGTCCTAACAGGTGGGCATTGGCTACTTTATAGAAAATTCAGAACGAACAAATAAAAGGAACTCTAGATCTTTTTAAATGTAGGTAGAAAGTCTCTTGTTAGATAACTTACTTGTTCAAATACCTTAAAGTCTTGCCAAGGGCCCGTGTCCTGTGCAGATAGGCCCGATGGCTCAGAATTAAACTGACTGAGATGGAGGTGGATCAGGATGCTTGTGGAAGTGCTAGGACTGTCACTTTGACAGTAACTTTTTTAATTGCTTCTGGATAGCTTACTGTGAATGACTTATGTTAATATCATTCTTTTTCTTAAATGTTTTAAGGTATTTCAGTGAAAATTATACCAGGGAAGCGCATCAGATTCTTTCCCGTTCCAACCATCCTAAATTAGGGTAAGCCGGATGTAGTAAAGAAACTATAAAGCTTTTGAATTTAAGTTGATTAGGTGATCTGAACTTGAGAGTATTTCAAGCTATTTCTTAAATGAGATTATTTTAATTAATAAGAACTTTAAAGGATATTGCATGATATATTATTTTTAAGGCTAAATATGATCATAAGCCAGTATTGTATGTATTTTAATACTTCTTATCACAAGATATGGTTTATCTATAAAATTGGCTTAACAACTTTTATAAAGTATTTTTAAATTTGAAAATAGGAATAGGAAATAGTTTTGAAATAGGAATAGGAAAAATAATTTTGAAAGTTGTGACATGAAATGCAAATTGGGGTCATATTATTAGTTTTATCATATATTATTTTATGTTTATTTTCCAGTGATACCTATCTTTGAAAAAACATTATAACAATATTACATCATAAAAATAAATACCCCGATAATGGAAGAGAAAATGTTAGATTACCCAGTATATTTTAGAAATCAATGAGAATATATATGTTACACTCTTTTTAGTTTTTTAAAGGATTTTAGTTTTAGATATTCCTGGGACCAGAGCTTTATTTTTATTTCTTAGTTTTTATTTCTTAGATTAAATCCAGAAAATAAACAGCCTCTCAAGAACAATTTTTAAAAATCTATTCTGGTTTATTATTCTTCATATGTAGAGATCATCATAAAGTCAGTACTGTGTCAAAAATGGATAAAGTTACTTGTTACTAATTCCTTGCATAATTTCAAATTATTTTATGAGCTATTTGGCTAGCTGGTGTAACTAGTAATGTTTCTGACATAGGTATTCTTATGCAATAGTTGGAATCAATCTGACAGAGATGGCTTATAGCTTACTGAAGAGTGAAGCTCTGAAATTTCATCTCTACAACTTTGTTCCTGGTGTACCAACAATGGAACACTTTCACCAGTTTTATTGTGAGTACGAAGAGGGTTAAAACTAGATAATCATTAGGAAGATAAAATACCTCTATCAAGTATATAACTTATGCTTGTCATTTTATTATTTCGGATCTTTGGAAAATGGAAAGTAATAGAAGATGGGTTCCCAAGAGTATTTTGCACTTCAATTTCTGTGTTTGTTGATTTAAAAACTTCATTGAGGCAATTTTTTCACATACATGCAAATTTAGTATTCATGCAGTTTTTCTGTAGGTATCCATTTTTCAATCAACTATAAAATGAATTTTCCCTCTTGAGTCCCGGTTAATGAATGCGACTGAGTCAAGGACAGACCACTTGCAGATTATTTTGTTACTCTTGTAAGGAAATTTAATTTAAAAAAGTTCCCCCCAACCCAGCCCCTCCACCCCACCTCCATTTCAAGTCCCGGTGGTCTGGTGTTTGGCTGGGCTATTTAATCGCTTTCCCTAAAGCAGTCAGTATTACCGCTGTTTCATCAACTTTTATTCTGATGATATGTGAACACTGAAGGTTTAATTGAACCCATCTTCTGAAGATATTGCTCAGAAGCAAAGAATTCAGATCCATCTTAGCTTTTATGCTCTGCTTTTCTTGATCATTTTGAGTCTTTAGAATGTCATTTGCATGTTGGCAGGAGGTAGGAAGCTACTTAGGTAACAAATGGTCAGATCATAACTGCTGCCACTCCGTGGCTGGAGGTGTCATCCAGGTCTCTTCCCACAGCCTCCCCCGTCTTTACTAACTCCAGGCTTGTCTCCTTCATAAATTTCTCTTGTGTTTGTCCACTGCTTCCGATCTCCATTGTAAATATGTGACCTCAAGCCTTTGTCACTAAGTTAAGCTTATTTAAAGTTTATATATTTTTTTAAAAAGAGAAGTTGCTGATAGTTCATTGAAAAAAGTGGCAATATCTCTGAGATTTAGAAATCAAATAGAAAACAGCTTTCCTGTAAAGTACCCTTGTCCAACATTTTCTTGTTACTTTCGTTTTTTGTGTTTCAGGGGTCTCTGGGGATAACTTTGTTTCCTAGTCTCAAGGTATCTGTTGACAGTATTATATTTCTTAAGTTTGAGGGATTTTGTTGAAATCACTTTATTTTGAATGTATGAAAATATTTCTTACAATGTTCCTCAGGTTTCTAGTAGTTTAAGATGACTTCTGATTATTATATCCAAATATGGAATTTAAAGGATAGTCATATACTTTTAAAATGAGATGGTTTGGATACGATATCACTATTGAGCACCATGTATTTCTTTTTTTTAACTGCAGGTTATCTTGTCTATGAATTTGACAAGTTTTGGTTTGAAGAAAAGCCAGAAAGCATTATGTATTTCAACATATATAGAGAGAAGTTTCATGAAAAGATTAAAGGACTCTTACTGGATTATAATGTGTCACTTAATTTGAAAATATGAATCATCCCTAGTATCTTCTATTTCTACCACATTTTGCACACACAGCAGAATTTGTATGTTGTAATAGAAATTATCTGATCAAGTACACTGCTTATATGTAATTTCCTACACAAATTTTTCAGAAACTATTTAAGAAAGCTCGTGGACAATCAGTGTATGTTTACAGTTGTTTATACACTGTTCTCCAAAGGTACCTTTCCTTCCAAAGATCCCCTCTGTAGAGTCATGGGAACTACAGTTTTGAACTTGGGACTTAACCCATTTAGTATAAAAGTACAAACCAGGTACTGTATTTGTATTAAATTGGTTGATTAAAATGTGTAAATATCAGTTTTCACTGTATGTGCAGCTACCAAGGTGGTGTCTTTGCAAAGCTCTAAAATTTTTTGAGTTTGGACATGATCGTTATTTTCTCTCTTTATTTGTAGGTTAAGTCGGGGGGGAGAGGTTCTCCGTGTTTTTTGTTTGTTCGTTCGCATCTCACGCAGGTATCAGTGTGCCTCATTTGTAGCAGTGAGAGCACAGGCATGTCAGAGAGGATGAAGACACACGGCCTCCATCTGGTTTGTCCGATTATTGAGCATCAGCGATCATGTTAGAAAGACAGTATTGGTGACTAGCTTTTTTGTTTATAAACACCACACTTTCAAATATTACAATGTTATTTTAAAGCGTAAAGACATTTCCTCATCATCAGTCTTTGCTTTTTGTTAGTGGTAGAAAAGAACCTGAGTTAGTTAGTGCTTGGTGTGAGGCCTTTTCTGGGTGAGCTCTACCTGTGTGTGCTAATGAAAAGAGAGGTATTTGCTGAGAATATCTTGATTGTATTCAAAGGACAGTTGCTGTTTCAATAAAGCTGTCTTTGAACTTAAACAGGGAGAAAACTTAAAGCTTTCTGATAATTTCGGTTAAACATCCTTGGTTTATTTTATTTACTGTTAACTCTTGCGTCTCTGCTCTGACTCCATAGTGTTTCTGGTTGATGATGTGTAGACTTCATGGATATTCTTTAACAATCCATGGGATTCTCAGACAGCCTGAGGATGATGATCGTGCATTTTGAATGGCTTTGCTCTCAAGTCTCAGGATGGCAGGAAGCGTGTTAAGGATTATACAGTGATGAGATTCTAAAGGGAACAGTTTCTTCTTTGTGTGTTTTAGACATTAGTTCTCATAGCAAAACTCAAGTTTGAAGATAGGGTCACGTGATTACTAAGTTCTCCTTAAATCCTACAGAAGCCAGCCTGTTAAAGACATAATTTAAACTAAAACACTAAGACCTGAGACTTTCAAGTATTTGTTCAGGTTTATTAACAAACCTCTCTTCAAATTGCCAGAGACAAGAGTGGTGAAAAATATTCAATTGTAATTTAACAGCTGTGGTGTTGTATAGGACATTAAAAGCACGTGCATTCAAATTATGATTTTCTCAAGATAAAACTATTTTAAAAATCGGGTTCATTTTATTACAGCCCTGGCAGTTTAGCTATTCATTCGGTATTAGAGGAGTTTAAAAATTTGATTTCTTATAGGGGACTCAACCTTGGGAGTATTTTCATTTTTTACCATGTTTTTCAGTGGCTTATCATCCACGTGGAGTTCTGTGAAATGTAGCAGCGCCCTGATAAGGATAAGCATTAACCATTCACTTTCCTTTCAAGGTGTTTGCTAATGCATGGAAAGCAGTTCCGTTAGTCTTTGAATTTTTGTGTGAACCTGTCATTATGCCTAATAAAAGAATGACTCAAGTATGGGAGGGGAAACTTTTCAAGTAATCAAGTTTTTCCCTGTCTAGGGAGAAAAAAATCTTAATAATATTTTTAAGTTGTCATTATAAAGTTTTCTCAGTAATATGTTCTTTAAATCCACCTCTATTTATAAAGCACAGATATTGTTCTGTTTTTGCTTAAAATAATCAGTAACCATTTCAGATAGTTCTGTAGTGAACTGGTCTAAGCCACCAACAGATTCTAAGGTTTGAGTCTGAAAGCCAAGCTGAATGTCACCAGTTGTAAATTAGAGTGTAACATGCGCCTTCTTTTATGTGATAGTGACATAGATGAAAAGAGAAATATGATAATTGTGTCTGCCTTCCTACTTTTCCTGTTCTCCACATGTTACAATTTTATGTAGTCTTAAAATCCATGTTGAGGAACTTTCCTGTTTCTATAATAATTAATAAATACCAAAGTAGTGATAGAACTTAAGTACCAGGAAAGTTGTTTTAGATAAAAAAAGTGAGTCTATGTTGAAATGAATTTTTGTGTGTGCCAGATTGAAGAGCGTGTGCCAGTGACAAGAATAGTCTAAAAAAAATAATTAAACAGTTGTAGTTCAAATACTATGTTCTGAAAGACAATCTTGAAAGAATGGGGAAATCAGAGGCTATCAGTGAACCTAGACCAACCCCTTTGTATATAAATATGGTGATATCGATAGGAAAATCTGTCTTACTGGCACCATTTATAGTTTAGAAAACAATCTTTTTCTTGAGAATGCCCACCCTGAATTTTTTAAGAGCTACTTGGATTTGTACGTACTTTGCTATGTCAAAACATACGTACTCTTCATTCTTATTCCAGTGTGCTATGTCAAAACATACGTACTCTTCATTCTTATTCCAGTGTCCACAATGGTTTATGTATGTTTCAGTCCTTTGCATTCAGGGAGGTAGAACTTGCTCAAAGATTTGCTCATTATGTGAGTGTGAAAAGTGGAAAGCTCCTGGCCAGGGCAGGAAAGATCACACGTTGTCATGGCACCGAAGAGAAGAGGTTTGGCTTGGAGGGCAATAACGCTTATTATCCTTGAATTAATGAGCGGGGACCGGCAACTGTGTTCTTGGGATAAATGCCCCTCCCCCCACCTTCTCGATGAACAAGTCTGGGGAGGCTTAGTTTCTGTTTCCATATTTATGAACCTCTCCACATCAGCAAATTTTTCATGAAAATTAATGGACTTGTTAAAAATCTGAAAGAAAATACCATGAGTGAGCTTTTTTTCCCTTTTTTTTTCTGGCTTCGGCCTTTGACAAGAAGAAATTTAACTGCAGTGCAGGTAAGACCCAAGTATTACAGTACTGCGTATGATAGGGTGATTCTCTGTTTCTGTTTAAGTAGTCAACAAATACTTAAGTAGCAGCTTTCCCTGGGGGGAGAAGTGCTTGCTGGCAACTAAAGAAAGATTTTTGTCTACTTTGGATAAAGCAATTAATTTCTTATGTAAAAGCAGTAGTTCAGATGTGATGTCATTGTTTGGAATGCTGTGAGCAAATAAAAAACCTTGAAACTTTTATAAGCCTTGCTCTTAATACTTCTGCTTTCTTCCCATCCCCCCATCCCTTATGTAAGTCATTTACATTCATGAAACAATGCTTTGTTTTGAAATTTTTTATCTTTATTATATTTCTTTTCCATTGCCATTTAGTGCCCTTATGCCCTCCTGTCTCCACACCACTGTGCATGTCCATGAGTCCTTTTTCCTTTTTGCTCAGTCCCTCCAGCCCGTCACCCCCTCCCCGTGCCGCCAGCTGGTGTGGTTGGAGCCGTGGTTTCTCCAGCATACTCACCCCTCTGCATGGCGGGCTCCAGTGCGCTCTCTTCCTTTCCCAGAGAGGGGTCTCCTCTCTCTCAAGTTTTCCTATCTGAAAGCTCCACGGAGGCCAGTGCCCAGTGCTCTGCAGGTGCAGCTCCAGTCTCTGGGGACAGAGACATTGAGCCCACCCTCTCGATGGAATGATGGTGGCGGAATGGTTATTAGCATGGGAAGCAAATCATCACAGAGCTGGGTGAAAAGTGACCATTCAGAGAAGAAGATGGTAAATCACCATGGATTGAAATTGAAGAGAAAAATTCATGAAGACATTAAAAAGACTTAACCATTAAAAATGAGACAGGAACTTTAATCCTTTTTTCCAGGGAAATGCTCCTTGAAGTGCACTGACTGCCTTGAGCATGAGCTGATGAGCCTACTTGTCTTCTAGACTAAGCTTGATATAATTAACTTGGAGGATCGCGGCTCCTGAAGAAGCAAACAGACAAAAACCTGCCTCAGAGAGCATGTTGCTGCTGTGACAAAAAGCACCAGGATGTTAAGGACACTATTACAACAGCATCAAGAGGGACATATGGCATCAGAGTTCCTTTCTCCGTGACACTGGAAAATTCTGGCTCCTCTTGATAATCTAGGGCTACACATTTATAGACATGCTTATTCCTCTCCTGAAGTATCAGATTTTAAAGAGTTATTTTCTGAGGCATTTTTCAAGTGACTTTAAATATAGAAACACATGGTGAAATGTGTAAAAGTCTGAGAGTGAAGTCAAATAAATGGCTAGTCACTCGATTAAATACATTAACAAGTGGTATTACAGCACACTAATAAGGATGAAACAGGAACTTTCAATCTTTAATTGCTTAGGTAGGATAAATTAAATAGGTCACTGACAAAATTCCCTTAAGTACATGCATTATATGCACATCACTACATTTATTTAATCTCAAAATACTTGCCTATAAAAATAAAACGGTTGCCTAATATAATTCCCCTTGCAAAATTGTCGAAAGAATAATGTTACTGCCTTAGGCAGGAACTCAATCACTGAGACAAAAGCCGTATCTGAGTATCTGATGTATTTTATTGGTTCACATTATCTTATTTGAGGTTAACACTACTTCATTTGACAGTTTAAAAATCATTCTGTAAACACAAAACTAGCAGCAACAGCTAAAATAAGGGTATAATGTATAATAAAATAAAGGAATGCATCAAAAGGAATATTCTGAAGAAGCAAAGGAACTGTGACCATGATTATGAATTTGACAGTAAGAGGGGAAAATCCTCCAGCATCTGAAACAAGAACAGTAACAACAAAGAAGCACGACTCCAAAGTGCAGGTGTGCTAGTTTTCATTTCCACATCCATTCAGGAAATAGAGCATACGATTCTTTCATATAAAGTGACAAGTTCTGCTTTAAAACATTCAGTTACGTTTTCTTGCAGGGGTGTTTTTTTTTTTTCAGTTTACATTATCACTACATTGATTTAATTGGAAAGATGGTCATATGCGATACATGGTATAATTTCTGGAATCTACATAGAGTATGGCGATAGTAACATTTATTTATTTTTTGTATTAGTTGCAATGAGTAACAAGAAGCTGAAAATCCATTATCAGAAGCATCAGTACTTTCTTTCCAAAAAGGAAAAAAAAAAAAATCCTGAGCCCTCTGTCACCTTTATTTCCACTTTGTAACAAAAGACTTCATTTTTACTGAATTCTGGCTGCTGACATAAATAATAACTTTTCTATGCAAAATTGGTCTGGTGTTTGTCCGAACTGACCAAATAAAACTTTTTCTGGCATCACATAAAAATCACACTTTCATAATTGTTTAGAATCTCAAATGTTTTCCCCTTGCAGGGGAATTTCTGTTGAATATAATTTTTGAATAGAGGACTTTTTATGAAATATATTTCAAATCTTAAAAAATAGTTTTAACGCTCCCCAAAGTGGTATAAGATTTACCCTAGCTGACAATGCCTATTCCATTTAAGATCGGTTCACTTTCCTTCCAGCTCTGATTTTATTTTTAAAAAGCCCAAATACACAAATGGCTGCTGCCTTGTTTAGCATTAAGCAGCACTGCTTTTTTGAACCATGTATACAGCTCAACAGCAAGACTAAGAAGTTATAATACACACATATCACGAACAGATTCATCTTTTTTGGAATTCACTGAATAAACTGTATTCTGGTAAATCCCCCTTCCCCCAACAAGAGAGTGCACTGTACCTACAGCGAGGTGTTAAATATTTCTCCAACAGTTTTCATTGTATTATATTATGAAAACACTAGGTTTCAAGCTGGGTCCTAATAAATATTCAATGTAAAAGAAAGAAACCCCAGCACAGAACATAAAAAAAGACCCCGTCCCGCCCCGCCCCGCCCCGCCCTGGCCGGTGGAAGGAGGCGCGGCTCAGCCAGACAGGGCGGAGATCTCGTAGTCACTGGCCGAGGCGAGGGCCTTGCCCATCAGGCGGATGTTCTTGGCACTGGTGATCCTGGCCATCATGCACACGGGCTTGTCAAAGTACCTCACCAGGGCGGGCTCCGTCAGCAGGGAGGCCAGGAACTGCTCGAAGGTGATGGCCCAGTCCCGGTCCAGGCTGGCGCTCCCCGGCAGCGCGGCGGTGCCCTGGCCGCTGCGCACCAGCACCGTGTCCTCCCCGATGTCCTCGCAGTGCAGCTTGTCCTCCTCGTGGGAGCCGGCACTCAGCACCGAGTACGAGGACATGGAGCTGTCGTCCTTGGTGTCGTCGTCGGAGATGAGCATGGAGGAGCAGGCGCCGTTGTCCCGCGGGGATGAGTCCTCCAGCTTTATGTCCTCCAACTGTCCGCCCAGGGAGTGGTCCTCCGCGTCGCCAGCCAAGCTGGCCGGGTGGGGCTCCACCGGCTCCACCCCGAAGGGCGCGCCGCAGGGCCCTTTTTTGGGGAAGGGCACGCCGGGGATGCCCTGGCTGCAGGGCCCGCTGCCCGCCTCCTTCCCGGGCTGGGTGACGAAGAGCTTGCCCACCTCCCCGATCTCCAGCAGAAGGCTGGTCACGGCCGCCGTGGCGTGGTACAGCTCCTGCTCATTGGGGTCCTCGCTGAACATGTTATACATCGTCTTACACAGCTCAATAAACTGCCCCTGCAGAGGGATGTGCAATAAACAGCACAAAGAAGGTAGCGTCCCCCTGAGAGCCCAGGGGCAGGGCTGAAGTGGCCCGCGAAGCCATTTCACATGAAGACAATGAAAAGATCCCCCAACAGTCCCGTGTACAGGGTGGGCTGATGCCTTATCTAAAGGCTCTTTATGGATGGTTCCACATTTTACAGTTTGAAAAATTTTCAACATCCATGAAAGGAGAATAAAACAATGAACCTTCGTGTACCCATCCATCACCTAGAGTGAAGACCAACTGTGCTACACAGTTGTTGCATTCCCATTTTTATCCTTTGCTGACGTGTCTTAAGTAAATCCCAGATCTCATCTCATCTAACACCTGCACACTTTAGTAGGCATCTCAGTTTGTCCAAGGTTAGCTCAGACCCCAGACTCCCCAGCCCAGGGCACATCTGTTGGGGACCCTGGACAGAAGAAATGCCTTCCAACCCCCATCCAGAAGATTTATTTGTTTTCTGTCAGGAAAGTTAGCATTGCCATATAATGTTATAATTACATATATATATATATATGTAATTATATATATATGTAATTATAATATATACATATTTTAATGTCATTACATTTCAGCTTTTTAAGGAAAAAAATAAGTCTGCTATCTTCATAGCTGAGCACAGTGGTTTGAAAACAGTGCACGGTGTTGTCTTTTGAGTATCTGAAGGTATTTTTAATGACTGGGATGAGATGTGTACTCTAAAAATTGACTATTTTGTGATTCACATTTTCTCTGAGGAGGGAGGTCATTTTCTCACAACTGAGCACATTTTTTGATGCACACAGTACATGTAAATAGATACTAACTGCCCCCAGTCACCGTTACCTTTGAGGGGTATTCATTCTATGTGTATCTATGCCTGGAAACCAGAGTTTTTAGGTTTGAAATGAATGGGCTGAACTGTTGAGAGCTTACCTGATTCAATTTGGGTAAATCCTTTGCATTCTTTGATTTTGACTTATTTTCTGCTGTCCAGAGCCTCAGATAAATACGATTTTCTTGAGAATTTGCCCTTTTCCCTAAAACCCAAATGTCAAAAAGTATTTCAAGGTCAAGAAACAGTATCCGGCCGGAAGAAAGGTAAACGTATAGAAGAGAAAGTCTGTACCTCGGTCTGGCTTCAGACTGACTGTTACAAAGCCATCGTCTGCACTGTGTTTGCTTCTGCCATCCAAACCAACCACTGCCAAGAAATTCAGACAAAAAGCGAGGCTGTGTATAATAAACCCACACATGTAGCATTTGTCGTTGAAAACAGAGACATCATTAGGTAGAACTGCCTAATATAGAACACAAAAACAAAATCCCAGCACGCCAAGTGGTATTTGAATTTAAGATCAACAACAAATCATTTTTTAGTATAAGTGTGTCCCAAGTAGCGCCTGGGAAACACTTAATGCTAAACAAATTATTGTTTGCTTATGTGAAATCAAATTTTACTGGCTGACCCATAATTTACATGACAACACTATTTCTAGGTGAAGAAATAACCACGCCCCCGAATTCTTTGTCATGACTGAGGTTTGGTGCACAATCAGGAAATGAAGGGGTGATGATGCCCCCGTGAACATTGACACCCCCCATTACACTGTCATCCTAACTTTGCATACAGCAGATTGATTTTCTTTCAGGCCCCATAAAAGACCAAAAACTCACTTTCTAAAAAGAAATTGAAACCTATGTACATAAAAGAAAACAGATGTTATATGTTACAAATTCCTTCAGGTTTATAACCTGGCATTTCAAGAACACGATTTTCAGGGAAACCGCTTTTAATGGGATGACCTTCTGAATGAACCTGAACCTGGCAAGGAGCGGGGGGCAGAGCCCCCAGCTCGGCAGAGCGCGTCTTGTCTAAGCTAGGGGGACGCGATGACCACGGTCCCTTCCGGGGGCTGAAGTACCTGCTCCCCAACAGTTTCCAACTCAAAAATCTGAAAAGACAAATACCTCGTGATTTCACTTATATCTGGAATCTAAAGAACACTATAAAGGAACACACAAAACAGACGCAGACTCACAGACAGAGAGGACAGACTGATGGTGGCCGGAGGGGAGCGGGGTTGGGGGACTGGGTGAACAGGTGAAGGGACTGAGGAGTACAGATCAGAAGTCACAGAATAGTCACAGGGATGTAAAGCGTGTCTAACCACTATGCTGTACACCTGAAACTAATACAAAATAATACTGAATATAAATTATAATTTAAAAAATTTAAAAACAGAAAGTAACATATCAAACAATCGTATCCACATACTTCTTTGACTGACTAGTTTTGGAGGCAACTTTTTCCAAAAACAGAGGGCTCTGCAGAAAAGAAACTTGGTTCCCGGTGAGGAACGTCGCTTACCATGTGTGCATTCGGGGGTGATATCTTCAAAGAAATACTGAGTTGCTTCAAAAGCAGAATCTGGCTCGTCTTGGTCAGAGGATGGCTCTAGAGAGGGCGGGAAAGGTAATGCTCACACAGGCAGGACGATGGCTCATGACCGTGTGCTTTACTTGTTCCAGAAACGACCCAGGGGAGGAGGAGGAGGCTGGACAGGGTCACAATCTACAGTTTTACCCTATCTCTATCCTTGTGTCAAATCTTCCTCTTTTTAAAAAAATTGTAGTTTTGCTAGCTCCCAGCTAGAGGTCAACGCTGTTTAAAATACAAATTCTCACCATCTTCCCTACCTGTTTCTGTGTTAGAACTACTCCCCCCAGACTCAGAGTTTCAGAGTCCCTGGGATCGCACGTGTGACCTAATGCTAGTCACTCTTTCTCTTGCAAAGGTCCGCTCTTCGTAATTAACCAAACTCATGCTTCGGACAGGCCGATGGACATAATGACTCAGAAGTTAGGTAAAGAGTAATTATACAGCTCATTCACAGCGACCAATGAGTGATTTTGTAAATCAAAAAGAGGCAAACAGGTCACCCCACCACCACATACACACACACAAATTTCAAGCCAAGTCACAGTCACAGGTGCATATGCTACTGTGTGTAACTTACCCGGCAAGACGTGCATTTTGTACAGGAGTTTGAGTTTCTCTGTGAGGTCCCCATGGCAGGCAGCATCTGGAAATCCAAAAATACCCACATGAAATGCACCGTGTGCGCCAGGAACCCCTCTGGGCTTAGCATTCCCCTGAAACATTTACTTTTTACAAACTGAAACCAAGACTTTAAGTGACAGAAGGTCTGGCCAGGACGTGTTTACATTAAGAGTGCTGAAACCAGGACTATTGGTTTTAAATCACCATTTGTTTAAATTTAGGATTTCTGATTTACCCCTGTCAATTTGTTTTTGCCAATCTTCCTCTTATTTTGTAAAATTTCTTTTTGTCATTCAACATACTGGCTGTCTCTCCCAGCTTTGTCCCTTCTGTTTGTAAGGCATTCTCTACATTTATTGTTTTAGGTTGCCGAGTCAAGTAGAGGAGGGTCACTAGGGATCACAGTGACAATAATAACTAACCCCTTTGAGCCAGGTTTTGTTCTAGGAACTTTACTTGAATTATCTCATTTAGTCCTGACAATAACTCTATTTTTAACTTCGGAAATGGTCACAGAGGTTAATACCCAGCCCAGGGTACTAAGGAACTCTCAGTTGAAAATGACTCATTAACTATTGCCCTTTGAGGGCAGAGTTCAGCCAGTCACGCAATCATTGACTCCCATACACTTCCACCTTTCCCATTTATAATGAGTTATCTGTCAAAGGACCAGCTGAGTCATGACCACTATTACGTGTTTAGAGACTCTGCCTTTCAAGCAATGTGATTGGAGAAGGAGATACAGCTACCTCATACCTTCTGAGAGTAACCCCTTATCTCTAATTCCATATAGACCATGTATTCGTTTCTTGATTTCTAGAGGAATCTTTCTGGGGATTGATATGGAAATACTTATGCATTCTTTACCAAAATTCACTTTTTAATTTTTAAAAACTTGAACAGAGTTTCTCTTTTCTGGTCTACTTGTCTGTCTCCATAACTGTCACCGCCCATAGGCCTGACAACAGCTCAGGGTCCTCCTGGTATCTGGGGCAGAGCCTTCCTCGCTCAAGAACTCCATTGCATTTTAAGAAGCTTATGTATTCTTTTTCCATATTTTCACTATCTTGGACCCCTCTTTCATTTCTTAAAGATTTTGAAAAGTATTTTTCTTCGTCGGAATCGAACTAAGTAAATATTCACATTTATTTCTATCACTTTCTACACGCAAAACCTTGTTCTTTGTTTCTTCTTCCTTGTTCTTGTGCAGACAATTTTTTTAAAACACCCTTTTTACAGACATCAATATTTACCATCTCACTTTTTAAAAGAGCAGAATATATCTTGTATATTTAAAAACTAGTACCTCCTTCTTCCAAAAAAAAAACAAAAACACAAACAAAAACCGCACACGCATCCTGTTTGCTGTCCTCAACACAATGTAATTAGGAAAAAAAGAGCTTCCGAGACAGACGGCACTCGTCAGAATCCTGGGCCCCGTGTGTGCTAACTGCTGTCCAGTAACAGGTAAGCACTGACTTTCTTAAAACTAATGTCCCAGCAAATGACTTCACTTTTCTGAGCTTCCATTTCTTTCGCTGTAAACGGGGGTGATAATAATAAGCAGGTAGGTAATAAAGCACAATAGCAATGGCGCAAACTGGGCCTCCAGGACGCCTGGGTCCAACCTTTTGCTTTGCAGTCACGTGCCTTGAGGCTCGGTAAATGCACAGACAGCACGGGGGCCACACTGGCACAGAGTAAGTGCTGCATGGATGTCATCATTACTGCTGCTGCCCCAAAAGGCTGCTGCCCGGGCTAAATGATTAAGCACAAATTCCAAGGCATCACAACAGCGCCTGCACTTAACGAAGACTAGTTCCTCCATCTCTCCCTTTGTAAGCGTATTTATGAGTACTTTACACAAGCCATTTCTTCTTCACCTAAGAGGACCTCTTCTACACGCCTTTGCCTTTTTAAAAACCATCATCTTCATCTGGCCCGTAAGACTCCCTGTCTCTATTCTTAAAGATTCAGGGTACTTGCTGGAATCATCACTGGCCCTGTGCCTGACACCTTCATCTCTCTTCTTGGGCAGGTCATTTGAAAGTATGTGGCCCAAGGTCGTAGAGTGGCAAAATTAGAATAATCAGTTTTCCTTCTCATCTCATTCTGGCAGCCTGACATAATGCCCGCTGCCTCCACAGCTCGCATCAGTGGGCCAGGCTCAGCTACAAGGCAGCTCCGCTCCCCCAATTATAAATGGAACAAGGGTCCCCTAGAACACGAGGTAGTGAACAGGTCAGGTGGCAAGGTTGGCAGCCAGGACCCACACGCTGCCCTGAGGGGTGGGTGTGCGCTCCCTTGAGGGGGCGGCCCTTCCCCCTCCAAGAAAAGGCTTCCTTGCACACAGCTGAGCTGTTGGAGTTTTCTCCGCCCTTTATTAAAAACATCACAAAATGTTTTCATAAAATTTTATGAAATTTATTATACATATTTCATATATATATATATATATGTTAGTATATGTATATTGTCAAAGAAAAGCAATCCACCCAAACATTTCTTTTTCTCCTGTAATGTTTTCATGGTCTGTGTTTAGGGTGGCATTTTATTGTCCTGTGAATTCTCTGATAATGTATTTTAACTAGTGTCGGGGACTAGCTAATGTAGAAGGCAACAAACTAATCGTATAATATATCCAATACCTAGAAATAAATTTTACAATGTTTGCATACACTAAAATGTGCGACTCTGCCCTCTACCCCCAATCTTCTGGGGGCAGCACTGAGCACAGTGAGGGTTACTACCCCACTGACCCCTCCCAAATCAGGCAATCCCATCACATCCTTACTTAGTCCAGAGACGAACTCTCGGAAGTTAATCAGAGAGTCTCCATTTTCGTCTAATAACTGGAATAAGCGGGAGGCCAGCACGTCAGAGTGAGCTCCGCAGGCCCAGGGAAAGAGGAGAGCAAACATGCCCTTGAACTGCTCAAAGTCAATGCGATACTGTTCGAGGTAAGGCAGGCTGGGGTCATGCCGGTCCAGCGCGCTGCTGCTCCCGCCCCAGTAGCAGCTGGTGAGGTGTTCTGCCTGAAACACAAAGGACAGGGTGGTACTTGCTGCGGACTGAATCCCACAGCAGATACCAGGAAGAAAAGGCCCCCCCCTCACGCTTGGATGTAGGCTTCTAGTCAACCTGTGTGCACGCCCTGGGGCCCTGCTCTGGTCTTGGGGCCCCGTGTCTCCTTGTTCTGCTCATATCTCACCAGCCCCATGGCAACCGCCTCTGCAGTTAACATCAGTCATGAAAGATCTGGTTGTTATTGAAGTAGGTGAGGAAAGAAAGGGAATCCCCCCACCCCTATTTTCTTCCTCTTATATACACCCTCACAAGAGTTTTAAGAAAAGCTCCTATAAACATTATTTTTGCTTAAAAAATTAAAGAGAATGTTAACCTGAAAATGATCTATAATGTAGGCCATGTGACCATCTTGTTCTCTAGGTGAAGACGGTGAAGTCCAGGGGTCAAGTGGCCTACACAGGTCAACCGGGTCCAACTCATTAGCCAAAGCAGACCGTCATGAAATTCTGAGTTTCCCAATTCATCATTCAGTGTCCCATAAGCCCCTTGCCTCCTGGTAGCCAAATTCACATAAATATCATCCTAGCCATACGGTATCCAAGCTACAAATGTGTGGTCCTCCTATTTCACACAGATGAAGACAGCTCCAGAAAGAGTATGAGTGGGAGCTATGACGGGTGAGAAGAAGAGAAAGCTGGGTCCAACCAAAAGTTTCCTGTGTCTGTCCTTGGAAACAAGGCAGCCTGTTCTAGGAAGACCACAGAGATGAAACATACAGAATGGACCAGAAGAACACCTCCCCCTTTGCCCCACCCCCCCCACCATTTACATTAGCTCTGGATACCAGGTGGGGGGTGGGGAGGGACATGAAAAGGGGGCTGTATTTTTACATTTTTATACCCTTAGCTCCAACTTCCTATGTATGTATGTTGTAACTCAAGCAATCTTTTTAAAAATTAAGAGAAAAATCTCGAACTGAATTATTAAAGTGAACTTTATTATGCCCCTGGATGCACATGAATTTACTTTGAAACTCACCTTGAAAAGAGCGTAGAGCTCTTCTAGCTCATCAATGGTAAAGGAAGTTTCTGTCACAATGGTTCGTACCTATAAAAAGAATAAATACAAAGACTTTCACCAACTTGAAAATGCCACATTGGGAAAGTTCCTGCTTTTCTTCTAAGTCATCGCCAGCGTGTCAAGCAAGGATCTGAGAGCCGCAGGAGAGCGAGGAGGGATGAGCGGAAAGAAGGCCCCGCGCTGCCTCTCCAAGGACTTACCACGTTCCGTTTCGTAGTGTCCTCCAGGGTCTGGATCACCTTCAGTCTCTGTTTAAATCTCATCTGCTCAATCAGATCTGCCCGGATAGTTCCGAATTTCTGGAAGAGAGCAAGATTGGTGTTTCTGAGACATCCACTAACGCACACAGTGCCGTGTCTGCAGGCTTGGCGGACACAGTCCTGAGACACAGGAGCATTTCCAGCCTTTCTTGCAGCCCGTTGTGACCAGGTGACTGGGTTCCGGCCCATAGGATGCGAGCAGTTTTATGACAGTGGCCCTTCGAAGGAAAGGAGCACAGCCGTGCTGCCCCCTGCCTGGAGGGATAGGACATGTTTCGAGAGAGGCCGAGAAGCCTGGTCCCTGCTGCAGCTGAGCTCCCTGACGGGCCTGACGGCGCGCGCAGACTGAAGAGTAACAGAAAAATCCCTGTCTTGCTTCACTCTAGCCTGGGGTCTATCAGCGCAACAGTCTAGCCTGTATTCCAGCTAATACACGGGCTGAAACTTACCGGCTGCTTCTTGTAGTGATCGGCGTAATCATTACAATAACTAATGCTTTAATTCCACGCAATCGCATTGTTCTCTTTATACTTCACCAGCCACTTCTTTTCTGTCTCTCTGCATGTCCTCTCCATCTCTAAACCTCGGGGACTGTCAGAGCTCAATCTTTAGATCTCTACCCTTCTCCTCCTGTCGTGACAAATACCCTTGGCTCTGACTTGAGTGGCTGGGGGCTCTTATCTGGATCCTGACTCAGCCACTTTCTAGCTGTGTGCCTTGGAAAAACTAGCTCAATCTCTCTCAACTTACCCTTTCACTGGTAAAGGGCTAATACTTGCCTGGCGGGCTGCGTGGAAGCCCCCAGGGCCCTGCCCCACACAGGGCGGGCTCCCACGGAGTGGCAGCGATCACGATCATCATTCGTAAACCCGACACAGAACTCGCGTGAGCTGTCTGTCCTTCTGCACCAAGTCCTCCTTGTGTTTTATTAGCCATATCCTGTTCCTCCTTGCCACCTCTCAGATGAAGCCGACTGGACGGAGTAGTCTTTAACACGAGAAACCTCTGTGGCGGTCATATGCTTGCTGTAAGGTCTTTAACTAACATGTCCCTGTGCCTTTCAGAAAGGGTATCTCGGTGTCTGAGACCAGCATGAGGCTGGGACTTAGTCTTTTATGCCTGTGTAACCTCTATAAGGCGGTAGAGCCTCAGCCACAGCTCCCACAGAAAGAAAGACTGTCAAACCATTGATATGGTCCCTTCTGGCAGGGGCTGGGGAGGGCATACCACGAGCAAGAATCTTCCCCTCGAGGCATTTATGAAAAAAGTGATCATCTCTATGCACCAGGAGAAACCAGGTCAATGTGTCAGAGCAACCTACCAAGAACTGGGGAGCATCTGACCAGATCTCAAAGCTGAAAGTGCTTCCAGTATTTTTCCTATTTTTCTATTCTCCAGGCTAATTATCCTGAAGCACAGAAACGTGTTATGAGCCTCAAAACACGCCAGTGTCGCGCGTCAATCCAAACCAGGTTACCATCGTCTCTGTGACGAGTGGCCCCATTCTGCAACTAGGGCAGTGATACCCAGCCCTCACCAGGCACTGGAATCAGCTGTGGAACTTTTGAAAAATACTTATTCTTGGGCCTTATGCCAGAGGTTCAGATTGAATTTGTCTGCAACGGAGCCTGGGAACTCATATTTTTAAAAGGGGGGCTTAATAGTTTTTAAAGTGATTTTTAAAGATTGAGACCCACTAATCCACAGGTCAGGGGGGGGAAAAAAAAGTAAGCAAGGGTTTATAATGTTCTTTTCAGGGTAACCTGTAAGGAAGGCATGGGAAAGCCACTGGAAACTTATGAGCAGAGGGTGACACTAACCAGAGGTGGGTAAATAGAAGCCATCATCGTGCACCGAAAGACCAGGTGTTGATGTGAATGAAAGGGGCTGTCTTCCGGGCAGAGCGGGGAAGCTGCAGTGCCCTGTGGAAGGGTGTTTGGCAGCCCAAGGGTCACCATTAGGGCTCAGCCGGACAGGATGGAAATGGAAAGCAGCCCCCGGTCTTGTCTTCATTCTCTTCCCTTTCCCATTAAAAACGGGCCAAGTGCTGATTTCAGCATGACGTGAGCTTATCTGCTCTCAAGAATAAAGCTGAGTTTCCACATACTAGGTTTTATTACTTTGGTCCAGAATTCTCTTAACAATAATGGTTTCAGGGGATTTCTTTAGAGAAATAAGCTACAGGTATGAAAACTATTGCCTTTAATCACATAAGCTCGTTTTCTAGAAGAATGATCATCCAAAATTTCCAAAAGACCTGAGGGAATGGTTTTAAACACACACACACACACACACGCATTCTGGTAATAACAGGTTTTGGGGAGAGTGAAGTGAAACAGCCACACTTAACCTCCATCAGTGGAAATATAAACTGGAACGATCTTTATAAAAATTGGGCAGTGGAGCCTAGAAATGATTCATGCTTTTTGAGTTATTGCTGTAAATCTATTCCTAAGAATGGACTCTAAGAAAATAGAGATGTGATACTTGTGTATAAGTTTATCATATAATATCATATGATAGCTATATAATACCATATGTTTTCCACATCGCATGGAAAATTTGGAGGCAACCAAAGTAAATGTCTAATGAAAGGGACCAACTAAATAAATTCTGATACCTCATTAAAGCAGAATACTAAGAATCTATTAAAAGCATGCCTTTAAGCAATATTTAATATATTAGAGAATGCTCATATATATTTTATGTGAAAGAATGGAATGTTGCAAAGTTCTTCTTAATAGGAACTTATTTTTTAAGTGTATATTCCAAGTATAAAACTATACTTGAGGGAAATATGGTGAAATGCTCATAAGATATAATATTTATTTTTGTCATTTTTTCCACAGTTCCTACATTTTTTATAATAAACATGCATTACTTTTATGATTCTCCAACATACTAAGATTTTTTTTTCAATATACACAGTGCCAATGAACATTTTTAAAAATAATAAATTACCAGTCTTCCTCCCATTATGAGTTAAGGACAATCATTTCTGAAAAGGTTTCTGGGTCTATAACATTAAAAAAAATAAAAATAAAAAAAATAAAACAACCCACCAATTTCTCGTCTCTGAGAAGGACTTTCTGGCCTCAGCCCGTCCCTCACGACCAGCCCCTGATCCAGGTTGTTGTGAGCTGGAACCCCCAGTCACACAACCCTAAAACGTCTGTAGCGCCGCATGCTCAGCAAAAGAGTCATGCTCTTCATGATCGTTTCTGTAAAAGCTCACAAAGTTAAGGATCAGGAAATGAAGAGGCCATCAAGAATGACGGGCACCAAGGTCTTGGGGCTCCACACGCCACCACGTGCTATGAGAGAGGGCACAGTGGTGCTTTCACCCTGAGAAGCCCTGCGTTGAGGTTCAAGACCAGGTCCAGGGTCCTGGTGGAGCAGAAGGCGGCCGCCCCTACCAGGCCAAGCAGCCCTAGAGAAATCGTAGGAATCCACGTGCCCTGGACTGATGAGGATTGGCTTATCTACTGCAGAGAAGGCCTAAGTACTTGGCATGAGAACAAGAAGGAACCACCTAAGGCCTGCGCTCAACAGCCGCATCTCAGACCACCCAGCGGTTTCAGGGTGGGCATAGTAAAGAACTGGAGGGCGCGAGCTTGCCATGCCATTTGCTCCATGGTGCGACACCCAGCAAAAGTCATGGGCCCCGTTCAGAGTCCTCCAACCCTGCAGCTCAAAGCTGTCAGCTGCAAGGTAGCTATCTGCTGCAGCAACTAGTTCTCTGCAGGTGAAAGGACCCAGGTACACCGAAGGGTTGGACACGGAGGCATGTGGCAGGCGTCCAGTGGAGCCCCTCACAGCACCCTCGGAGCGCAGTGACACTCAGCCAGGAAACAAGGCCTACCTCGTAGGAAGTCCTGATGAGTCTGAAGATGTCCACCTCGGGGTACGGCTCCACGTCGTCACTGAGCAGGGAGTGGAGGTGAGGAATGGGGGGCAGGGTACTGTCTTTATTGGTCACACTGTCTAAATACCTGGAAGAAGAAATAAATCTGACGTCACTGGAAGGCTAAGCTGGCATTCTCTCCTTACAGTTCTCCACACAGTTTCAGCAAACCCTGCACTTGCAAACAAAAGACTAGAATTTCCATAAGAACAGAGTGAAATTCTCTTACTTTCAAAAAACAAAGCACATGAAAATAAATCCTCAGCCACCAACAGAAGTGAGGACCAAGACAATTAAGACTCATGACACCCAGGAGAGAGACTGAAGAACTTTGGGTTGGCCAAAAAGTTCGTTCGTTTTTTTCCATACAATGGCTCTAGTAGCACTTAGTTGTCTTGAACTTCACTCGAAACAATTTTGTTAGATTGTATTGTGACAGCGGTCATATCAGCGTGTATTTAAAAAAAAAATCAAGATTGGTGAATTTTCGTAGAGCCATTTTAATACTGAAGATGGAAGAAAATATGCAACCTTTTGGGCATGCTTCATTATTTCAAGAAAGGTAAAACCACAACTGAAAAACACACACACAAGATGTGTGCAGTGTATGGAGAAGGTGCTGTGACTGATGAGACGTGTCAGAAGTGGTTTGTGAAGTTTTGTGCTGGAGGTTTCTCGCTGGACGATGCTCCACCGTTGAGCAGACCAGGTGAAGTTGACAGCGATCAAATCGAGACGTTAACTGAGAACAATCAATGTTATACCACGCAGATGATAGCTGATATACTCAAAATATCCAAATCAATAAATCATTGGTGAATGTGAAAAATGTCTTTTATTTTATGCAATAAACTAAACGGACTTTTTGGCTAACCCAATTCAAGGAAAAAACAGGCATGGTTTTCAAGGAGCCTTAATACACTACCTTCCCAAAACGGTCATGGCCTCCCCGTCGTCCTTGCAGTTCAGCAGTTTGTCCACATTTGCGTCCAGCACAGCCAGGGCCAGCTGGAATATCACCTTGACTCCTTCATAGAAGAAACAGTCGACAACCACAACTGCGCTCTCAAAGGGCATCACGCTGAGAAACAGGGTGAGGAACCAAGACAGGGAGATGGTGGAAATCACGCCCAGGTCCTGCATGCAGTCGTA
Source organism: Mormoops blainvillei (assembly GCA_004026545.1). Classification (NCBI taxonomy): domain Eukaryota; kingdom Metazoa; phylum Chordata; class Mammalia; order Chiroptera; family Mormoopidae; genus Mormoops; species Mormoops blainvillei. Next base: position 20,408 of record PVJD01011062.1, on the reverse strand, counting down.
CAGCTGGGGGACGTAGTCTCGAGCCAGCTCCTCGAAGACACCCTGGTCCACCAGTGCGCCTGCAGCGGACACAAGGGCCCTGAGTGAACCCCCAGCCAATGGCTTGACTAAAATAATCCATTTCACAGGTGCTGCTGACGGAGCCCTGCTCCCGCCTGTAACTCTTCTGCTGTTACACAAAATGTTACTAGTTACTGTAGTACCATGCTACAATGTTTCTATGTTACTAGTTTCTATGTTACAATGTTTCTATGTTGCTAGTTAACTTTGTTGCAATTTATTCTGTTACTATTTTAAGACCAAGGTGCCAGCACGGCCCAGTCATCAGATCAGTTCTGGTTGTATCTTCTCCTTCTGGGTCTTCCTGTCCTGCTTTCCTCTCCATAAAAAGCCATAGTATGACAACTATGAGGGTTGTTGAAAAAGTCAGTTTATAAAGAGTGCAGGACATACAATCAGTTATTTTGTTAGCAACATTTTTGGTTAGGCATGAAATGTATACCTAAGTGGTTCCATTCCTCAGCAAACTCTTATCATTATTTTTTAAATCGCTTTTCTGGATGTATCATCCCCAGATATGAATTCTTTTTTAAATGACTTTTTTTAAAACTTAAAAGCATGCCAGCTATACACATTCACGGTCAACTTATATTTCTGGAGAATAATGTCAGTGAATCAAATTAGGTACAACGGGTTAGAAATGAAGCTAGAACACAAGAGGAAAGCGTAAAGCACACACGGGACTACACTACCAACAGAAAGCCGGTCCTGCTATCGGGAATGTTTAACACTCGTGGGGAGGGTAGGAGTAGCCATCACACTTTGTGTAAATGCTCACGATTGTTGTTTACTTGGTAATGAGACCAGTTCTGTAAAAATACCTCGGAAATTTAGTTTCTGGATAAGCTGTTATATGCTCTTTTGTCCTCTCCAGAGAGCCTTTTTGAATACTTCTGCTTTTTAAGAGATTCTATCCTCTTCATGAAATAATTTTTTGTCAGACCTTTTGGGTTGACAGTCAGTGAGTTACTGGTGTATCATGGGTCACAGAGTGGCACCCACATCAGCTAGTTTTTTAGAAAGAGCTTTTCTAACGGTGATACATAGGCATCCTCTGAAGTTCCACAGGGCCCCTTGGTACATAATCTACCCGGATCAAGGTGCTCATCCCCACCTTGGAAAACTGGAGCATCCTGACACCCATGGCTAACCGGTGATGGGAGACTGTGTTCCAGCCAGTATCGGGCCCCCAGAAACATCTTCATATCAATCTGTGCCCACATACCAACCACTCTGGTGTTGTAGTAATCAGGGAGCATGCGCTCACACAGCGCCACCAGCAGCCAGAAAGCCTCCTCCTCTTTGGCATAGAGCAGCAGCACCGACGTGACAATATTCATGGCCTGCCAGGATGCAAGGGATGTTATCAAACCCGTCCTACCAAACAAGCACTTTGTTAACCCAAAACATTACTGAGTTAGTCTCATGGGAACCAGCAAACTTTTTCTGTAGAAGGCCACATACGGCAATATTTAAAGGCTTTGCAAAGTACACACACATAGTCTTTTGAGGTTTGTTTTGTTTCTAAAACTCTTTAAAAATGTAAAATGGCTTCGGCCCCTGGCGCATAACCGTGAGGGCCGTGGGGTTTTCAGGACCCCAACATTCATATAACCAGCAACACTGGAATGAAGAGCACACTGACAGCACCCAGAGGGAGCGGGGTTGGGGGGGGGGGGAAGGGTGATCCAGGAACCCATACAAAGGGCCCATGGGCAAAGCTGAAGGGGGGAAGAATTGAGGCTGGGAGGTGGGGGTGGGTGGGGCCGGGGAAAGCGGTGGTGGCGAAATGGAGACAGCCATACTTGAACAACAATAAAAAAATAAGACAAAAAAAGAAAAGGAATAAAAAGAAGAAAATAAGAAAAAATTTTTTAAAAAAGTCACTATTTAGCAAGGAGGGAGACAGGCAAACGTGCACTAAAAAATGCTGCCCAAAGGCTATCTGACAAAGCTTTTAACCTGCTAAAACTCCAGTGTTTTAAACCTTAATTCAGTGAGGTACAGATTTCCTTTTCAATGTATACACCAGGTACACATGGTTTAAGGCTCTCCTCAGAGGACAACGAAACCTTTTAAAACTTAGAACCCTGGCCCATTATTTCAATCTGGATAAAGACAGCGATAAGCACCAGTGACTTAAATTCTAAAGTAACCTACTTTATTAAAAGATATTATCAGGTAGCTCATAAGGAGCCACAAGGCGCAACGACTTTAATCGTCCTCTTAATTAAAAAGAGGACGATCAAAAGATAAACATGAACTCTATTACATCAGAAGCCCACTAACTACTGGACTTCTTTGATCTTCTAGAAACCAGTAATGGTTCATCGGATTTCTACAAAATAAATGTCAAAAAGGAATTTTGGTTTAATAGGCTCTTTCTTGTAGTAAGTCTTACTCAGTATTTCCCCAAATGAAATCATTACCAAAATTCCACCTGAGAATTGACCAGATGATTCTAATCCATGGTTCTGGTTCATTCCTTAGTCATCCAGTCAAGGTAAGTTTTTTTTGGCTTTTGTTTTTGTTTTTTAAAGGGTCTACTTTATAACAAATCCTGGACTAGGTACGGGGGCTTGGAGAGGGGGAACACAGTGGTGACACGTCTCGTAGGGCTTAAATGTTGGTGTCAGAGAGAGAAAATAAAGATGTAAAGGTTAACTAATCAGTTTTGGGGGTATAAATAAATTGTGCTCTCAAAGAGATATAGTAACACGGGACAAGGAGAGCTGTACATGCTGTGTGTGTGCATGTGTGTGCAGAAGAACCAAGCCTTAGCTGTTAGCTGGATGGTTAGGGAAGGTCTCTCTGAATACGCGGCCTTTAAATCCAAAGGTCGCGTTACCTTGGAGCCTTTCCAGTTGCAGTATATGTACTAGTACCAGACATACTTTGGTCAACGCATTTTTAGACCAAATTTAGCATTTATTTTTATTTAATTTATTTTAATGTGTATTAAAATAGAACCACATTCTTAAAAGTTACATTCTTAAGGATATGATTGCTTAGAAGGATGCAAAGTGGGGGCACTGCCGAACCTGGAATGCAGAATTCAGGGCCTGGTGTTCAGGTATGCTCGCTGTCACCCCACGGGGCGGGGGGACTGGAGAGTGGACTCTAAGGGGCTTTCTGAGGTCACCCTGCTGGACGGCACTGAGTCTAGTAAGGGCGCTCTCGCCTCCTGGCTCCTCCGGCCCAGCACAGTGGGTCTCAGCCCGGAAGATGCTGCTCCACCAGGGGCGTCTGGCGGTGTCTACTGGGAGGTTCTACCGGTATTTAGTGGGTAGATGCTATTCAACATGTTATTAAACACCCTACAAAGCACTGGACAGCCCCACACAAAGAATCATCCAGTCCACAACACCAAGCATGCCAAGGTTGGGAAACCCCGTTGTAGTGAAGTGACCATCATCAAGTCTTTCTTATTATTTAGTAGCTAGAAAAACAATTATTGGTACAAACCGTCTGAGCCACTTACCTGGCAATACCCTATGTTAGGGTTCCGAAAAGCGTAAGCTGTTAAGACTCTCCTCAGAGCAGCAATGCCCATCTCGTTCTGGAAAGCGGGGTGTTCTGGGAGGGAGCGGTGTAAGTCCCTCTCGATCTCCTCTGTGGCCAGGTTGTACTTCCCCATGGACTTCTCCACCAGGTCCCCGTAGTACCCAGGGTGCGTGGCCTTCTCGTTGATGGCCCCTGGGAAATACCCAACAGACACCTCATCAAAAAGTGGGAGCCCTGCCCTTGGTCTGCAGCCTCAACATACCCACAGAACCTCTTCCCTTTCCCAACCATTCAAAGGACACGTGCGAAATGACAATGAAGCCCCAGGGGTAACGTGGTGCAAGGTAGTCCCAGCTCACAGGGACACCTGAATGGGCCCCTCCTGTCTCAGCTCCTCAGTAAACTGGCTGTTTAAAAACGTCGGGGAGGTGGAGGTCTCCAGACTGAGAAGCTGTGTCCGAGCAACTTCTGCAGGCCACCCTGAGGGGTCGCTGATGAGTAGGGGAGCGAGGGACCGCAGGGCGGGCTGAGCTGGGGCCTCAGCCCCCTTCAGGCACAGCAGCTCTGCTTTTACTTCTTATTGGGGTTTCCCTTAAGCTCTCACTTGAAAAAATGGATTTTGCTTCTCAGAACAAGTTTGAAAATTGCTAAAATGTAAGCTCTGACTAAAGAGCTTAAATAGCCGTATCGAGGAGTATAAAGTCATATGGAGAAGAGATAATGGAATACCTGGAGGGGTTTTTCAAATTGCAGGGGTGGTGGGGGCTCCCAGCAGTGATGAAGGGCTACTACAGCTGGGAGCCCTCGGGGGTGGGGAGGTGGGCCGAGAGATATCCATTTTGAGATTCTTGAGGACAGACCCTGGACACAAATTTCTAAACCTAAATATAATTATATATAATTTATGTAACTACAAATTATGCTTTTCTGTAAGCTGGATAAGTATAAACTATACTTATATATGTATAAGTACACAAAATATGCACACACATATGCATGTATTATAGAACACGTACGTATGTGTGCATGAAAATATATGCATCCATGTATATATATTCATTCATATTTCACCACTTAGAAGTAAGAGCCCCTGGGCCGTCCTGTCCTTGTCCCTGAAGGTCACCCAGAGGGCCAGCACCACCACTCACACTCGCCCTGGATGAGGCAGTCTGACCGACAGCAACTTGACATCGGCTCTTGCTCTGTCCTCAAGGGAGGTCTGCAAGGTTTCGTGGCCGTCAGCCTGCACTACCCCTCAGAGGGGACACTGAGCCCGGGCCCGGCGCAGGGGCCCTAAGGGTCACGGGAAGCAGGGCAGGACTCAGGTAGGCTCCCCAGTTAGGAACTGGGCTGTCTGAGCAAGCCGGCTTCCATGTGAAACCCACTCACCCATCTCCCCACCCTCCCCCGCCCCCAGAAACAGGAGACCACTTGCCCTGTGGTCTCTCCTAGCTCGTCACAGTTAAAGAATTAAATACCGGGTCTAGCTCAATGTCTTTGTGACAGTGTGCTGTTGGATACTGTTTCCTAGTGCTCATTTTGAGTTTTATTTTCATTTAAAACTGGGGTATCCAACCTAAGGCCCGTGGGCAGCATGTGGCTCAGGGTGGCTATGAAGGCGGCCCAACACAAAATCGTAAATTTACTTAAAACATGAGATTTTTTGGTGATTATATATCACAGTGAATGTGTGGCCCAAGACAACTCTTCCTCTTCCGATGTGGGCCAGACATGCCAGAAGTTTGGACACCCCTGACTAAAACGTGCTACACAGAACTTCTGATTTGAATAAGGACAATGAAAACAAAACTTTTTTGTTTACTCTGTCAGCGATCTGAGTCAGGCAGTTAAGCTAACTAGCTCTCCAAACACAAGGGAGACGCAGGACGGGACAGTAGGGATCGTCTCGGGCTGGATGTATGAGAAGCTGACTCGGATTTGGGTTTCTAAACAAGGAGCTAGGGCTGGTCTACTTAAAGACATGAAAAACAACGCCCGTAAATGAAGACAGAACAAACTAGATAAAGCCAATTATTTTTCAGGGTTCCGTCGCCCTAGTTCTGAGATGTTGTTGCATCTCATTATAGGCAATTACCATTTACATCTGCTTTTACAAAGAGCTAAGAGGATTTTTTTGGGGAAGGTTCTCCTGTAAGTCTGGAAACTCTTCTTCTAATTTTAATGTCACTTTTTTTTTTTTAAAGATTTTATTTATTTATTTTTAGCGAGAGGGAAGGGAGGAAGAAAGAGAGGGAGAGAAACATCGGTATGTGGTTGTCTCTCGTGTGCCCCCTACTGGGGGCCTGGCCCGCAACCCCTGTCCTGACTGGGGAATCGAGAACCGGCAACCTTTTGGTTCACAGGCCGGTGCTCAATCCACTGAGCCACACCAGCCAAGGTAAATGCCACTTTTTAAGTGAAAGGCTTTAATAAAATCACTAGAGTCAGACCGTCCTGGGTTCAAATAAAAATATTCACACATACCTATTGAGAATGATTACATTTCAAGCCTCTGCCCAAGGAGAGCAACTGATTCATAATTAAAGACCGGTGACCGCCGCAGGAAGATCCTGATCTTTGGGACAGACTAGCCTGGGAGGAAGGAACCTGGAGGACCTCTGGTTTCTGACGCAGGGCTCCGAGGTTTGACCTGACAGGGTTACGTTTGGGCAATAGCGTGGCTTATGGACCAGTGAAGGGGGCCACATCTTTCCTATGGGCCCGTGACACACGTCTTCTCCGTCCTTCCTGACATCTCGAACTAGGAACACGAGTATGGTTTGCGAAGGCTTTCAGTTCCGGTATAGACTCTGGTCTCCCCTTTGTCTCCAGTGATAACCGTAAACTCAGGCAGTGGCAAAAGTCAAGGACAAGTTTTCCTTATTCCTCCCATTTCCTCCCTCTCTCCACCCCAACAACTGCTCTGAGCACATGCCGCACTTCAATATTATCAATGAAGTGAACACAGCTGTGAAAGGAAAGGGACATCCCCAAATCACAGAGAATGATACCCATTCCTTCAAGTTCTTTTTTTCCCTAAATAATGTTAGTAAAGAAACAGAAGAGGTTATCAGGACTCAAAGCTGGTGGCTTTGACATTTGGGCCACTGAATTGTGTCCTATTATTTTTACTGAGGGACTTCAACGCTCTGGCGAGGAAAGGAAATTTAGCTCTGCGTTGGGGTCTGCCTGTTTGAAAGAGCCTTCGTGCGAGACGGAAGGCGCCTCCCGGGCCCGGGCCCAGGCCCTCCCCGCCCCAGCCCAGCCGTACCTGAGAGGAGCAGCCAGAGCTCGCCGCGCATGCTCTCCGGGATGCCTTTCAACACCAGCTCCCGCGTTTTTTCTGTGCGGTACATACAGATCCCTTGCCCATACTCAGCAAAGTGAATCTTCCAGGCTTGCTCTTTCAAAAACTCCTTGGCCTGAAAGGGACAATGGCGCATGACTACATCCCAAAGTACTCGGAGGATGGAGAGAAGCTCGACAGAAAGCTGGAACACTGCCCCTACTGGACGGAGCGGCGAAGGTCAGGCCGGAACTCTGGAGAACAAGGAGCTTAGCTTTTGCAGCATCTGTCCCTAATGTGACCCACCTCTCACATCCTGCAGTTCTGTCACGAGGCTTCCTGGCCCGGGGTCCGGATTCCTCTTCCCCGAGGCTGGTCAGCAGAGCGCAAGTTATACTAATGGTTTTATGTCTATGTCTCCAAGTTCAAGTAAGTTATGTTTTTTAAATGCGCACTGAGAACTTATTTCTAGGTTGACTTAAATAGCAATGAAATCAAGACCCCCCTCCCCCCCCAGAAAAAGTCGGCAGTACCCTCTGTAACTCCATCCATGAGAACCTACTCTGAACACTAATGACACATTGAGACAGGCTCTGCTTTATGTATAGGAAAATGTCTATTCACAGAGATATTTCATCAAGGTTTCAGGGGAAAGCAGGAACCCACCAATTTCGGGTTGAATTCCTCAGGAGACCGCCGCCGATACATGGTCATCAGGGCCTGTGTGGCTGTGGGGACGCTGTTGCCATTGAGGTTAAACTGGCGCTGCCCCTCGGCATCAGAGCTCGTGCTTTTCTGGGGGCTGGAGGAAACGAGGCTGCTGGGCCGGGAATACACCTGCAGATGCAGACAGGGACAGGACACTGCAGACAGGAAGGGTTTGGCTCAGTGTCCTCTACAGATAACAGGAGCTATGCCGTGGTTCCCACGATATTTCTTGCTCGGTGAAGAAAGGAAGAATGGCAGCCAGCCAGCATTCTGGTAGAAATTTAGGCAGGCGCATGGGCCATAGGCTACAGAACTTCTATCCTCAAAAGAGGTTTCCCCTGGATTTCCACAGCATTTTTGCAACAAATGGGTTGGCCATTTGTCTCTCCAATTAGCCTGTAGGCAAAGCATGCTGTGGTTGAATCAGCTGCTTATGGGACCACCTCCCTCCCCTCCTCTCTAGTTTCTGGTGCCTCCAAAATGCCCACAGAAGCTGGGGGCAGGGGGACAGGGACAGGGATGTTACTTGTGAGTTCATCATCTTTACATGTTTTAGCTGCCAGTAACTTGCTCTGTGACTTGAACTAGTGCTGTATCTTCCAGGTACCATTCCCAACAATGTTGCTATATGGACCACAGTCACTTGTTGTCTAACCAAGACAAATGACTTAATAATTCTTCGACCATAAAATGAGAGGGTTAGATCAGATTATCTACAAGGTTCTGCTCAGCTCTACGGTCCCCAATACCAACTCCATGTGATTTAAATGAGAGAATGCTCTTGACATGAGTGTAGGCAGTGCATCTTAGCACAGCTGTAAGGCTTGAAGGTCAAATAAAACAGGCAAGAAGGTAAACACTTCGGGCATAGGAACAGGTTGAACCAAAATGTCCACAGACCTCGTCGTCTGAACTGTTGTAGCTCCCTGCAAACTCTTTGTCCGAGTATATTCTGGAGGTCGTCTGTTGCAGGAAGTCAGAGATCCTCTGCACTAGAAAGTCTCTGTCCTTCAAGTTGGCGAAGAGGAAAGTCATCCTGTTCCTGGTGCTGATGGATAAAGGACTGGGGAGGACGCTGGAGCTGTCTGCCTTTTCCACAATGGTCACCTGAACAGAAACAGGGAACAAAGGGTGTTTCGTGGCAGGGGTTCCCCAGCAGCAGCGCCTGACCAGCACTGGCACTAAGGAAGGGGCATAGCACTTCGATGTTCTGTAGGAACCACTCAGGTCTCATTGAGGCAAACTGAGACTCTTTGACTCTGTTCCAACCAAATAAAACAGCACATAAAACTGGAGCTCATAGCAGAAGCTAGGATGTTCTTGCTGGTTTTTCTAAGTCATTACACCTCTAAACTGAGAGCGAGTATATGTCCCAGGAGACATTGGGCAACATCTGGATTGTCACGGATGGCATCCTGGGTTGTCACAGTGGAGGGTACGGCTGGCATCTAGTAGGTAGGGGCTAGGATGTCGCTAGGCGGCCTCCAGTGCACAGGACAGCCTGCCCCCAACAAAGTCCAGCCCAAGACATCCACAGGGTCAGGGCTGAGAAATCTTGTTGTAAAAGAATTCTTTGCTTTACATAAAAATTTCATGGAGCCATAAAGAAGAGGACTCCTTGCTGCTGCATTATGCATATGAGACAGAAAGCAGTCCTGATCCGGGTTCATTTTACCAAGCTTAATGTTGGGATGGTTTTGAAAACAGCGGCCATCCTTCAAATGTCTCGTTTGGACCCCAGGGCTTTACAGCCTTCACCCCTACCCCTTCAATGTTTTAAAGGCTTGATTCTGCACAGACATGATGTAAACAGCTTAATTGCAACCCCATCTGCACTAGGGGGCTTTGTGGAGTGTGTGTGCGTTTGTGTGTGTGTGATGAAGTAAGTCAACCGCATCAGGAGAGAAGTATTGTACAAAAGGGAGACATCTGTTTTAGCTCTGAAGACATACATTTGGTGGTTTGTAATAGGATTTTCATCAACGGGAAACTGGGATAAGAGCATTAAAACTTTTTTTCTTTAGCACATTAGGGGGAAAAAAAGAAACCTCAAGGTAAGCCCTAGATAAAGGGTTTATTTGCTATGGCTCTGACTGTATAATTAAAGCTTTCTTTCCCTCTTCATTTCTACCTGCAAGCAGTCTAGACAGGCCCCACTTCAACCTCCTCATCAGCACCTTCATGTGAAACGTATTCCTTCAAAGCAGAACTTTAAAGACTTTTCTCTCCCTTTCAAGGGTAAGAAACCTGTTAGCGTTGCCTAAAAGGTTCGTGGCCCACATACAAAGTGGCCATGACTGGAATCCACAAAGGGACAAACTGCAGGACCCGACTTCTACTCTCAGGTTTTATAAACACGTATAGTTAGACATATATTTTAAAGGAATCCTCTGACATGGTTGGATGGAGCTGGACATAAAAGTGTTCTCAATGCAAAAAAAAAAAAAAAACCAAGGTAGAAAAATGGGGGGAAACCCCCTCTTTCTCATGGACAGATGTTCCCATGACTCTTAGGGTGTATGTTAAATAACACTTATTGTTAAAAGAGCTATAAAAGCTCCTTTGCGCACAACAAATTTTTGTCTGATTTTTTTTGGCCACCAGGTGTTGGGACTAAATGACAGATGTCAAGGGAATTAAAGGTTCAAGTTCTGTACCTAAAACCCTTGAGCCATATGGATCTTGATAAAGTCGAAGTGGAAGGTGCTTGATCTGGCTGGATCATGAACATAGAAATAACCCACAACCTCCGACAGAAAACATATGAAAGCTGACACGACTTACAAAATATCTGTCACTAACAAATGAATTCTAGTAGATTTGTAACCCATAAGCTCTGTGCCTAGGAAGAGGCAATAGCTACATTCTAGTATTTTACAGTTTAATGAAACACATTTCATTACTTTGGGTTATAAAATAGACTGGAACTTAATCAAATTTTGGAGTTTAATACAAAACATTTACAAGGTGATTTATGATTGGGAAAAAAAAAAAGGCTTCATCTGGAATCTCTATCTAATGAGAAACCCGATTAGTTAACTTTATGTCCCTGCTTTGCTGCCTCAGAAATTTCTTCAAAATCTATAGCAACGTGATTTCCTGCTATCACTGACTACCTATCAATCTGGTCTACCTTAAGTTTAGGTGTGGAGTATATATTAATTATCTCCAGTCAATAGTTCGGTTTAACTATTAAAAAATTAAACAAAACAATTCCTAGTCTATCTAACGCTAAAAATGGCTGTTCCAAATAGAATTTAACATCCCTATGCAGTCCCCTGCTGCCCCATCTGCTTAACTCCTACCCTACGGGTACCCCGCCCACCGAAATGCCATTCTCAAACAGATCCTGGGAGGAGGCGGGGCCCCACCCCTTGGCTTTATGGTTAGCATTACGGAAAGGCAATAAAAATTACATTAAGTCCTTTGTTTCTTCCATTAGTCAGGTTAGGGCCCCACCGTTAATATATCTCAGAGATTTGTCAGGTTAAGGGGAGGGCACTGCTGTTTCACTGAGTATTTCTTTAAATCTGCATCCTCCAACCAAAACACGCTTTTTTTTCTAAATGCCACCTCCACTACTGTCCCTGCTCTGATTCACCCTGAAATGCAATGGCATTATCTCTACCCTACTCACTGTTAGGAAGCGAGCAGAAGGTGGACCGAAAAGTGCCAACCCCCATTCTCCCAACTCGCCTGGCTCTCACCACTGTGCTGTAATCGCACTAAAATGCAGACACAGCTAGCTGGACCCAAGCCTTGGCAGGCGGCGAACAGGACAGCAGATGTCCTGACTGCACCTTCGGTCCCTCTCTGCTCATTTCCCTCTGGTTCAAAAAGCGGTGGCTTGCTCAGATTCATAAACAGCACATCCCTGGTACATTCTTGATCCCAAGCTGGGTTTCCCTAGCTCTTGCAGGTAACTCTGCTCTACTGCACGCAGGTAGTACTTGACAAAGAAAGTTAACTTAGGGAGAGTTGATGGCACAGAGGGTAAGTTGGCTGGAAAAGTTTTGAGATGCATTTCAGAGTCAAATGTAAATACTGTTGAATTACTCATCTCAGAATTCACCACCAACAAAGTATCTTGGCCTCAAAAAGTGTTGCAATACCAGTTAGCTCCTCCTATAAGAGAAACTAGACATGTCAATTGCTTGACATTTTTCATTCTTTTTAGTCTACCAACTCAGCTCTAGGGATTTATAATTTAAAGAAAATTATACATAAAATTGGGAAAAAACTAAAAATAATGCAAAGGTCCAGTCAAAGGTAATTGAACCTACCAAGTTCATATGATGTAATCATTAAAAATTACATCATAGATTATTATTTAGTGATATAGGGAAAAGTTTAAATATATACTCGCTGTCAAAGGAAATAAGCAAAAATTTAAAATTCCCTTTGTTTTAAACTAAACTACGTGAGTAATATATACACAGCAAAGTACAGAACAAGCCCGGAAATCGGGTCAGCAGAAAGCTCACGACGGTGATCTCTGATGGCGGAACAAGGGGTGAATTTTGTTTTCTTTTCATTTGTCTGCACTTCTGCACATTTCCTGTGGCAGCGGTGCATTCTTCGTAAAAGAAAAACACAGGAAGAAAAACTGCTTACAGAAATGATTTTTAAAAAAAGAAAGAAAAGAAGGCAGAGGGAAATTTGGATCCTTTGCTACAGGGAATCTTAACCAAGGGCCCATCTTCACAGCCAAAGCTTCCAAGCACCTTCACTTCTAGGAAAGGATCAGGGTAGGCTGAAAGTCTCCAGGGTCGAAGCTGCAGGACTGCCAGCCCCTGACATCCAGGCCTGGAGCTACTTCTCACCCCCGGCCCTCAGGGCAAGGCTCCACACGAGTGCCACTGGGGAGACAATACGAATGCCTCTTAGACTTGACTGCACGTGACAATCGGCCTAGGACCTTATTAAAATCCAGATTCTAAAACTTGCGGAGACTCAGGACTGGGCAGCTCTGGGGTGGGCGCAGGGATCTGCCAGTGTGGCCCAGCGCCCTGGTGGGCCCAGTGCAGGGAACCGGGGGGCCAGATCTGATTCACAGCCTAGGCCGTCTCCTTTAGACCAAGCTGCTCTCAGGCTGTGAGCCACGCATAACAGCTACATTTTCTAGTTTCTGTATTTGATACTTTGACATCTTGGGGCCTTGCAGACGCTGGCAGGACCGCCCTTCCAGAGTTAGACACTCCTAAAGGTTCCCTGGGGAGCATCCCTTCCACAGGCAAATCAGCCCCTCCAGAAGCCACTCCCCAGCCACCTCCTTTGCCCAGCTCTCGCGCCCTTCGCAGGGCCACTGTTCGCCTGCGCCGATGCCCAAGGCCAGGCACCAGATGGCAGAAGCAGCCCCTGTGCCCCGGAGCCTGCTGAAATTATTCACACCGGCCGGTACTAAGCCGGCTCACCCTGCCTCATACCCAGAGCTTCTCTCAGCCCGGTGACCCACCCTTACCCCAGGGGCCCCCACAGCCCCTCCCAGAGGGATCTGGCAGTCGAACAACCTGGCTTTTCCTTCTTTCTTTTTTTGTTTATTTATTTTACTTGGGGTGACATTGGTTAATAAAACTATATAGGGCTCAGGTTTACAATTCTACAATACATCACCTGTATACGGTATTGTGTGCGTGTCACCGCCCCTAGGAGACAATCTAATGGCAGTCATCTGCTGACCTGCGGGCCTCACCACACCTGAATAATAATGAAATCTCCACTGTAAACACTGCCATTGGAAGGAGAACTCTCGCGGGTCCCAGTCACTCACAGCTCGACGGCAACACACGAAGGGGTGGCAGGTGCCGCCGAAGAATAACGAGCATTCGTTTATGGTTAAAAGCCAGCCAACCTCTGGTAGAGACATTCCCGGCTCACACAGACGAGTATTGCAAACGAAACTTACGACACGCGTTTCCGCCCAAGGCTTACCTCCCGCAGCGGGATAATGAGGCTGCACAAGTTTTCCTCTTTGCTGGTAAAGCAGATGTAATTGGTGGACACGAACATTTGCCCCGAAATGTGCATTTTGTTAAACGGAGTCCAGAGGGTGCAGTCCGTGTGGCCGTCTAATTTCTCGTCCTTGGGCAGCCGGAAAAGCGCTCGGTACCTCTCGCTCTTGGCCCGGGCGTCCAGGTCACTGGAGAGCAATGATAACAGCTCACCTCGCGCAAAAGCAATGTTTCCCTGCCCTCTAAACGGTGCGGTCATGGGGGTTCCCCAGCCGGTCTGTCCCCTCCTCGAGCCTGCCAGATGCAGCCCTACCTTCATGGCTTTCTCTTGGCGCTAATGCCAACCTAGGACCCCAAAGCATAATAGAATTATTTTAATATAGCTAGGTCCCTTGTGTAGTCATTTTATAACCAATACATGTAAAGTTCAAGAATCTTGGGGAAACTAGGCCTGGACAAGACATTCATTCTTTTTCAAAAGGAATACCCTAAGTTATTTCTAAAGAGATTTTTACATTTATGCTTCTCCAGAGTCTTTGGTGCAGGGGTGGGGGGGAGGCCTGTCTTTTAAGAAAGTGCTAATGAGAATGCAAACGGGCATCCTGAACCTGCCGGTGTCCCTGTCCACCCCAGACAGACAGCAAAGTGGCCTCAGGTACAGGAACAGCCCACCTCAGGGACAACTCGAGTTTCCAGCCTCAGCTGGGTCCTCTGTCACCTACACTCCTTTCTTTGACTTCTTCTGTCCTGTTCATCATATAGGTTGTTACTTCCTCGCCCCTCAAACCCGGCCATAGCCTCTTAGTGGTCTAGTCTCCGGCTTCACAGAGCAGAGAGCTACACAGGAGCTCTCTCCATTTTCAAAATTACCTCCATCCTTAATATTCTTCCTTCCTTACCTGTTTCGAAATGAGGGGTCTCTGCACACATAAGCATCCTCTTCTATGCCCTATCTCACTTTTAAAGTGATGTGTTTTCTTACTCTTTTATCTCTAGATATGCTTTTATTGCCTGTCCCTGCACTTAGCTACATCAACACACTCTTCCCATCCTATCCTGTGTTCAAATCTTCCACGTTCTAAAGGGGGCAGCACACTTCCTTCACCACTGGATTTCTTAAAAAAGCAGTCTGTGCTCGCCTAACTCCCTTGCCTTCATTTGCTATTTAATCTATTGCAAAAACCCCATTCATCCTCCACCACTCTACTGAGACATGTCTCAGATCACCAAAGACACCTTCGCTGCAGTGGCCTTTGTCAGGTTCCAACTACCAGCTGTGGGCCAGTGATTTCCAGTTCCACAGGTTACTGGTCCAGTCTCCAACTAGCTGTCCTGAGGGCAGCTCAAGCGGACAGGATAAAACTGAGCTCTCCCATCCCTGGACGCGCTCATCCCTCTCACTCCCCATCTCAGTTTAGGGCAGCTCCACACTTACAGTCACACTGCAGAGTGTCACCCTTCCCCGCACTCTCTCCAGCTCTGCTCCCACAGCCAGACATCCGGGCTTCTCCGCAGCCTCTGTACCCCCGAGCCCAGCCACCTGCCAGGCGTGTGATGGGCTTCCCTCCCTCCGAGCTTCCCCATCGTGTCATTCCTTCTGCTGGCAACAGCCATTGGCAGAATCTGAAGGTAGCGTCAGCGACCCGAGACTCCAGCTCCCAGCAGCCTTCCCTGAGAGGACTTGCCGCCCTCTGCCCCATCTTCCCATGTGTGTGCCCACAGCACGCTGCTCGCGGGGCCAGAAGACCTGGCCATGCCTGCCCCACTAACTGCACTGCGAGGGCCGCAGGGCGCCTTCTCCACTTTTGTATCTATGCCCAGAAAAGTGTTCGGAACCCTGAAGCTGTTCAGAAAACGTTAAATTTCATAAACAAATGGATGGGCTTCTTGTTTCTAAAGTCTGCGAGACTTGGCCTCGGTCACCCACCGTTTCAGAGCGGACACTTTTTTAGGAGACTTCTTCTTCAGTTTGGGCAGGGACCGGTCTTGTTCAAATCCCTCATTGTCTAAGAGTTGCCGCATGGCTATGTTGGCGAGCTGCTCCATTAACTTGAAGGTCTCGTTGATGTTGAGAAAGACAGAGAAGAAATGTTCGCTGGACCGCGTGCTCACTTTGATCACGTCAGGCAGGAGCAGTGTGGCGTTCTTCTCGAGCTGAGTGATGTCCACCCACCGGATGACCAGCTTGGCTGCGCACAGGGAACAAGGCTTGGTCAACACGTGGCCCCTGAAAATCCAAGACACAACGACCTCACAGCCCCAACTCCCAGTTGCACGGAACAACTGCGAGTCCTTGTGCCCATATCTGTTACTGTTTTGTCTCTTCCTTTTGGGATAAATTCAGGCCACATAAATTCTGAGTTCGTAATTATTATCAATTGAAGTCCGTGGCTACTAACTTAATTATACCTTCAGTGAATCTTCATTACTTGATGACCAAATTTTACAAATATTGAACTGAAAATAACTCACTTGTTAAACAGTTAAAAGACAAAGCTGACCCAGTCATAACTACAGATTTATTTTTGCTATGGTTTATGAGTTCAGGGCAAACCTCCGTAGACCTTCCAAAGCTTCCCTCTGAAATTTTAGACAACTCACCTTCCCGGCCCATAAGAAAAGAATAAAAGCAAAGGTGGTTGATGCTGAGGTACATCCAACCCTGACGGGGGACCTTCCCCTTCCAGTAGCTGCAAGAGTAATAGTTGACGAGTTTCTCCTCGTCAGGCATCCCGAACAGCCTGTGGAACTTCACGATGGCCTCCTTGAACTTCTCTGTGTCATCGTCTTCCTTGACATCATTGATTTTGTTATACTCGGCGATGATGCCCTAGCGGGGAGGAAATACAAAACACGCGCCTGGTATTACTATGATGACAGCTGCTTTTTTCTGTGCGCTGTACATATTGGAAAGGAAAGAAACAATATCTAAGGTTAGACTTTTTTTAATTGAAGAATTATTTTTAAAGCCCCCCCCCCCGCCCCATTTCTAAGCCAATTAACAAGTAGCATTTTGGTACAAAAATATTTTCTAAATAACAATATAGATTTTATTTTCTGTTTATTGAGGCTAATCATTTTATGAAGTTCACTCAGAATAGAGCCCATAATTTTATTTTATAAATGAGGAAATGCAGAGATTTTGCTAGTTCTACTGATTTTTCCTAGCTTATCATGATAGTCATCCCAAAGGCCAATTTATGCCTTTTTAAAAAATCAACAGAAATTTATCATGAATGGACAAGGAAGGAAAGACAGGCCAGAAGCATGTCACTAACTGACACTTGGCCAAACCCCCACCATCTCAGGACCACGAATAATACCGGGGAACCTAGAGAAAAGGAATGAACTGCTGTTTAATCATGTCAGTAGCTTGAGAAGCCATTTCAGTTACCCAGTTCCTCCATGCTTCCCTATAAACTGGCTTCTACATAGACCTCTGGATAAAAAAAATGCTCCCTTGACTTCCGCCTTTGATTGGGCCGTCGTCGGGACCCCCTCCGCTCATCTGCGTTCTCTCGGATCTCAGGGCAGCACTGAGGGGCATGAGCTTTCCAGCGCCGGAGCGGGGCAGCCACTTAGACTCTCCCTGATGTGGGCGCCCCGCACCCCCCATTCCATGAACAGAGAGCTGCAACTGCCTCAGCCCCGGACTCCTGCCTCCGGACTCTCTTGCTTCCTGTCCATCCTAGATGCTCCGGCAAACTGATCTTCCTAATGCTTTTTCTGACTACAAAATTCTTATGGCGAAAATCCGGAGGAGTTCCAGCTACCAGCCTAAAATCCAAAATTCGAGGCCGTCCACGTTTTGGATCCACCGTAAGGCTCTCACGTAAAGGCAGAATAAGGAGAGTAAGGAGCTGTGTATCGCAAACCAGATGGTACCCGTAAGTTTCGAGTGGAAAACATTACATTCAGGCTCTGCTATCCAAAGATCTAGTAAATACGACATTCGAGAATGATCATTTAAATTTTAAAAGGAAAATGTTTTTAAATATGAGAAGATTTATGATCAGAGAGCACTGCGAAACATTACTCTGGAACACTCTGGGGCCTGATTACTCACAGAAACAGATCAGGCCCCGCCAACTACTTCCGACTGGTGAGGACGACAGTCCCCATAAAGTGACATTCCCAAACATTAGGAAATGCTTAAATGTTCAAGAGCAGGAGGCTGGCTGAGCTGTCCGTGGTGCATGTACCACAGAATATACAGCTTTAAAAAAAATAAAGTACTACATGCAAACCGGGATCCTGGACTGGACCATGGGATTCTGGGGGTTTTTTTTGTTTTGTTTTTTTGCCACGAAGTGGAAAACCTGCAGATGAGATAACAGTATCATACCGATGTTACTGTCTCAGTATTGGTAAATGTACCGTGGTTATACACAAGGTTAATGTTCGGGGAAGCTGAGCACGGCTATGGGAATTCTCTGCTCTAGCTTTGCAACTCTTCTGTAAATCCAAAAATAATTTCAAACTAAAAAACAGAACTATTAAAATTAACAACAGCAACATGTGGACAATCTCTATGGAGTGTTAACCAGGAGTTATTAAGTGAGAAAAGCAAATGCAAAGGAACGTATCCATGAAGCCTCATGTGCAAGAATTAAAGAAATAAGAAGAGTATATGTACGTGATTATTTTTACAGCTTTTCTGTAAGTTTCACATGATTTCCAACTGAAAAGTTCAACAACAAAAGAACACACCCCGTACCTGTATTTTTCCTCTCACAAATGTGGTGACGTCATTCTCATTTTCAAAGATGGACAGTGTCTGCAGGAGATTCTGCTCAAGCCATTCCCAGTGCTCGGTGATTTCTTTTCTGAAACCACCTGTGTGAATGTAAAAATGATAATAATAAATGTCAGAATTTAAAAGATTCCTACGAAGCCAGGCTCATGTCGTCAATATTCAAGGCAACCAAAGGAGACTATGGCTCCAACAGCTCTGCCTTCAAATGCTTTCTCTCCTCCAGGGACACACACAGACACATAAAGAGGTGATAACCCAAGAGGAAGGACAGGAAGTCTTCACTTAACGTCCTCAATAGGTTCTTGGACTTTAAGGGAAATGATGTATAATGAAACCAGCTTTATCACAGGGTAATCGATGCAAACAAGAGTGAAGTGCCTACAGTACCTCATCTGTGTTGTGGCGACGTGACTGGAGGACTTGCTGCATTGTGTTTTGGTCCAGTCTGATGAGGAGAGTCCAGAGACCTTTAGGACACTTTCCAATTAGAAGGCAGCAACACTCCTGCCATTCACTTTTCTGGACTGAGAGTTTAGCACCCCCCTTCTCTGTTCTCCCTCTTAGAACCTGCCCCTCACAGGATAACGTAGATCTTGTCAGGATACCAGGTTACAGTAGTTCGGCTGCAACAGTATGAGAGGGCTTTGCGGTGCCGCCGGAGATCTGATGTAACCACTTCCTACGACGGGCAAAACATGATCCTCACTCTCTTTCAATTATGGATGAGATGTGAAAATGGATGATCGCTAGGGAACAGCAGCCTGGCTGTCACGAGCACAGCTGCCTTGAAATGTAATGGGGTGAGGTCATTCTCACAGCTGCCCACCAAGTCACTACTCTTGGGCCAGTAATAGGAAGCATAAGTCAGCTCGCCTGGCCACCTCCAAACTGAAACCCCCCCTCGCTGTGCAGTGTTTGTCACCAGCTCGCCTCTCTGCTCACAACTGCCACACATAAGGAGGATGCTCTCGGGGGAGGCTGCACAGACACTGGGGTGAATTCCCTTCCTTTTTTTGTCTTTTTCTGGGATTATTAATGATCTTGCAGAAAGAGTGTCTTATAAATCATCTATTACAGATACAAACTGCATAGATATGTATATTGTAGACAGAAACCGCACGCATCACTCATTGCATGCAGAGTTAAAGAATGATTTTGGGGTCCCACTGATTCGCCCTCAGGCTGCTCCTTAGATTTCCACGTTATCTTTTTATTGATTCTTCAAAATGTCTTCTATCGGTTCTTTGTTGCCAGTAATTCAACAGATCTCAGACTCTCGCTCTGAATCCCGACAGAGACAGGCGGCACAGCCGTGTCTACAAGGAGCCTCCGAGCTGTGGGAGAGAACTGAAATCTCTTAGAGGATTAGGAGTTTTAGACCCACTGTATGAGGAGACACAAAACTAAACCAAAGCCAAGTTCATTTTCATTTACTCTAAGTCCGAATACCAAATTTGCCTACATGGAATGCTTGTGGGGAGGACGAAAAGTGTATTTCTGAGTGGAAAGGCAGCTCTATTGAAACACTAAAGTTAAACAGCCTATCTATAGTTCTTCCTGGGCATTTTTCACTCATTTGGGCAGCAGTCACCCATGTGGAAAAGCAGTCGGTGACTCCGTACTCTAATGTCAGAGCAAGAACCAGAACTAAGGAAACCTGGCCCCCCCGCCCCCACCCTTCCGCCACCAGCCATTTGGGTGACTTTAAATATTGTGCTTAAATCTGTCTCAAATTTCTTACATGCAAAATGGAGACAAATGAAAAACAAACACACAAAAAACCCTTACATAGCTCAGAACAATGTGGTAAAAATAGCAAGGAATAATGTCTACAGATACATTTCGGAAAGTGGAAAACGCTTTTCAGATGCAAAGAACAATTTGGCTCATTTGGAACTGTGAGGGAAATGAGTCATTTTGGAATTTGCCGAAAAGGTCTGAACCTTTTAGGCTTAAACATTTTAAATAGCCATGGGAAAACTTTTGTGTACAGGCAAGGAAGGGTGGTGCAGCATGCTTTTACACTTTTTCTGATTATTTACAAAATTTTCACACACAGCGCACCCTCTCTGTCTGCACACTCACTACCGTCACCAGCTATGAAGGGCTGTGCCAGGCAGGCAGCGTCCTGCCCCAGAGCAAC
>PVJD01011061.1:0-48963 GCA_004026545.1 Mormoops blainvillei | reverse complement strand
AAACTATACATTATTGGAAATAAACTGGGACAGACTAAGACAGGAGGTGTAGGGTCAGGGGGAACACACTCACCATTTTCCCAGAAGACGGAGCCGTGTCTCTCAGGGGAGACACAGAGGTCTCACACTCCTGATCACAACAGATAATCTCTCTAGTGGCAGGGGAAAGGAGATACAGGTGGTGTTGCCAGAAATTGGACAATCCACCCTAGGAAGTTGATCGGATAAAAAAACAGAAACAGGTCCAAAAAGAAGTCAGAAGGTGAACATTAACAGCTGAGATGAAGTTCACTTCACTCTTCCTCAGAACTTCCATGTTCTTTTTCACTTTCTTCTTATTTTCTTTTCACGTAGACTTTTAATATTTCTTCTTTTACTTCAATTGCATTCCAATGGACTCACTACACTTGGTCTTTTATTTTTTATTCTCTTAATTTGGGTTATTGTTTTTTACATATTATTGTTATTTCAAATCCCACATAGCACCCTTCACTGGTCTTACTCCATTTTGCCTTTTCCTGACCTTTCTTACTGTTGTCGTAAACTTTATTCTCTCCCACACTGTGCCACATTCCTATCCCTCACTCTTATTATTTCTGCTCCATCTACCCTTGCAAAAGCATTCTTCCTCCTTTAAGTCAACTCACGTACTTTTTCTCCCTTTTATAATAGTCTTATTTCTTTTCCACCTCTATAAATTGAGGATAGTTGGGTGTGGATATCATGGTTACTGTTATTCTTCTGCAATGGTGTTTCTGTTCACTATTTGTTCTTCAAATCCCATAGCATACTCTCCGGCTATCTTACTACATTTTTCCTTCTGCTTGCCCCTTATCAGTTGAGTTAGGGATTTTATTTTAATTTTTTTATTATTCCCCCTTTCTTAGCTTGGGTTCTATTCCTTACTCTTATTAATTTTCTTCCTCCACCCTCTCAAAATCATTTTTCTTTAATGTAGACAGCTCATATTCACATTTATCTTTTTTATAATATTCTTATTCCCTTTCCACCTTTAGTAATCTTCGCTCAGCTGTTGTCGTTATTGCTGCTGTGGTTTGTTGGCAATTTGGTTTCTGTTCATTCAATACCTTTGTAATTGTATTGTGAACCTCATAGTACACTCTTCCCTTTTCTTACTTCATTTATGCAATTGCTTTTCCTTGTTTTATTATATTTTAAATTTTACTTTCCCCTTTTCTTTACCCCATTTGTATCCCTGACTCATTATTTCTCCTACATCTTCCCAATCAAAATAATTCTTTCCTCTTCTGGGCATCTCATACTCCCTTTTTCCTATCTTATGATATTCTTATTCTCTCTCCACCTTTATTAAATCATTGTTCAAATGCTGTTGCTTTAATGTTTTTCTTGTGCTGGCTTGGTTTTCTGGTAATATTGCTTGTTAACCAATAACTGTACAACAGTATACAAGACACAGTGGCAGTTGTGACTACTGGTCAACCATCTGAAGGGGAGAATACCCCAATGAATAAGACACCAACAAGTAAAGCCCAAATACAGCAAGAGAGCCGACAAAAAGATGAATAATGGGTGACCCAAGAGCATGCGGATCAGGAGATCAGTGAGACTGCACCATTGAATCCCACAGTAGTCTAAGCACAGAATTCCACCCCACATAGACAGCAGGCAAAGCAGAGCATCCTGAGATGCAGAAACAAACAGAAAGAGTCCCCTAAAATGGGGAGAGAAAGAAACAACCACCAGTCAAAAGGAATGGAGAAATCCCCAGAAAAAGAGCTACATGAAATTGAGGACAGTAATCTACCAGACATAGAATTAAAAAGAAAAATAACAACATGATTATAAGGATGCTTGAAGAACTCAGTGACAACTACAAGGAACTTAGTGGGAACTACAGTAGCATGAAAAAGGAAATAGAAACTACGAACAAGAACCAGAAAGAAATGAAGAATGTAATGTGTGAAATGAAAACTACACTATAAGCAATTAAAAGTAGGTTGGATGAAGCATAAGGCTGAATCCCTGAGCTGGAAGAAAAGGTAGAAAGAAATGCCAAGGCAGAGGAACCGAATGAAAAAAAAAAGATTAAAAAAGAATGACAATAGGTTAAGAAAACTTCAGGACAACATGAAACGTAACAACATTAACATCTTAGGTATATCAGAATGAGATGAAAAGCAGCCAGGGATAGAAAAGATGTTTGAAAAAATAACGACAGAAAACTTCCCTAACTTGGTAAGGGGAAATTTATGCAAGTTCAGGAAGCACAGAGGGTACCAATCAAGATGAATCCAAAGAGGTTTACTGCAAGACACATCAGATTTAAAATGCCAAATGTTAAAGATGAAGAGAGAATCTCGTTGAGAGTAGGGGAGAAAGAGTAAGTAGTATAAAAGGGAGTTCCAAAAAGGCTTCCAGCAGATTTCTCAACAGAAACACTACAACCCAGAAGGGACTGGTAAGAAATATTCCAGATGATCAAAAACAAGGACCTACAACCAAGACCACTATGTTCAGCAAGGATCTCATTTAAAATAGATGGTGAAATAAAAAGCTTCTTAGAGAAAATAAGGTTAAAAAATATGTCTCCACCAACCCACCACTGCAAGAGATGCTAAAGAGACTGTTATCAAAGGAAGAGAAAGGGACAGGCAGAGAGAGAGGGAGAGAAAGAAAAACAGGTATAGAAAAAATGGCAATAAATAAGTACTTATCAATAGTAACTTTAAGTGTAAATGGATGATATACTACAATCAAATGACATAGACTAGCTAAATGGAAGAAAACATGACTCACATATATGCTGACGACAAGATACTCATCTCACAGTAAAAGTGAAGGGATGGAAAAAATATTTCAAGCAAATAGATTGAAAAGAAAAAACCAGGGTAGCAATAATTATATAAGACAAAATAGGTTGCAAAACAAAGGCAATAAAAAGAGAAAGAGAAAGATATTTCATAATACTTAAGGGAAGCATCCACCAAGAAGATATAACCATTGTAAAAATATATGCACTGAACCCAAGAGCACACAAATATATAAAGAAAATTTTGGAGGACTATAAGAAATATATAGAAAACAACAGACTTATGGTAGAGGATTTTAACACCCCACTCTCAATAATGGACAGACATTTCTAAGAATCCACAAGAACGCTGTGGCACAAAACAACACCCTAGATCAAATGGACTTAACTTATACAGAACTTTTCACCCCTAGGAAGCAAACTATACATTTTTTATTAAATGCACACAGGTCATTTTCAAAGATAGAACACATGGTAGAGCAACAAACATGCCTCAAACAATTAAAGGAAAATTGAAATCATAGTAAGCATTTTCTCAGATCACAATGGTTTGAAACTACAAAAAAACCTCAAGGAAAAATACAAAACATTCAAATTCATGAAGACTGAATACCACGATATAAACCAATGAATGGTTTAATAATGAAATCAAGGAAGCAATAAAAGTTTCTGGAAACAAATGAAAATGAACACACAATAGTCCAAAATCTATGGGACACATCGAAGGTAGTCCTTAGAGAGAAGTTTATAGCAATATGGAGCTACCTAAAAATATAGATAAATTTCAAATAAGCAACCCAATCCTCCATCTACAAGAACTAGGGGAAGAACAACAAACAAACCTGAGAATGAGTAGAAGGTAGGAAATAATCAAGATCAGAGCAGAATTAAATGACATAGAGACTAAAAGATCAATCCAAAAAATCAAAAAGTCCAGGAGCTGGTTCTTTGAAAAGATACACAACATTGAGAAGCCTTAACCTCATTCATCAAGAAAAAAAGAGTCAACCCAAATGAATAAAATCATATAAGAAAGAGGAGAAATAACAACTGATACCACAGAAATACAAAAGATTCTAGGAAATTACTATGAACAACAACATGCCAAGAAATTTGACAACCTGGATGAAATGGACAGATTTCTAGAGACATATAATCTTCTAAAACTGAATCAAGAGAAACAGAAAGCCTGAATAGACAGATAACAGCTAGTGAAATTGAAGTAGTAATGAAAAACTCCCATCACACAAAAGCCTTGGACCAGACAGACATCTTCACAGACAAATTTTACAAAACATTAAGTGAATAGCTAATCTATTCCTGCTTAAACTATTCTAAAAAATTCAAGAAAGGCAACCAAACTATTTTCAAAAGGCCAGTTTTATTCTAATTCCAAACCAGGTAAAGACACAACAAAGAAAGAAAACTACAGGCCAATATCACTGATGAACATGCATGCTAAAATCCTCAACAAAATATTGGCAAACTGCATCCAGTAACACATTAAAAGGATCATACACCATGATCAAGTGGGGTTCATCCCAGGGATGCAAAGATGGTACAATATTTGCAAATCAACAAATGAAATACATCACAAAAACAAAATGAAAGAAAAAAATCACATGATCATACACATAGATACTGAAAAACAATTTGATGAAGTACTGCATCCAGTTATGATAAAAACACTCAGCAAAGTGGGTGTAGAGAAAATATGCCTCAATATAATAAAAGCTATATATAAGAAACCTACAGCCAAATCATACATGATGGGAAAAAACTGAAAGCTTTTCCCTTAAAGTTAGGCACAAGACACGGGTATCCACTTTCACTATTTCTATTCAACATAGTATTGGAATTTTTAACCACAGTGATCAGACAAGTAAAAGAAATAAAAACTAAATGTATAAAGACATTTATATATCCAAAGGATATCCAAAGGCATCCAAATTGCAAAGAAGGAATTACAGTTGTCATTATTTACACATGACATGATAGTGTACATAAACAACTCCATAAACTCCACCAAAAAACTACTTGACCTAATAAATGAATTTGGCAAAACAGCAGGACACAAAATCAATATTGAGAAATCAAAGGTATTTTTGTACACCAACAATGAAATATCATAAACAGAAACTAGGAGAAAAATCCCATTTACTGTAGCAACAAGTAAAACAAAGTACCAAGGAATAAAGTTAACCAAGGAGGTGAAAGACCTGTACTCAGAAATCTACAAAACACTGATAAAAAGTAATTAGGGAGGACACAAAAAATGGAAACATTTACTGTGTTCATGGATTGGAAGAATTCATTTCATTAAAATGTCCATAATACCCAAAACAATCTATAGATTCAGTGCAATATCTATCAAAATACAAATGACATATTTCACAGATATAGAAAAATATTAAAAATTTTATGTGGAATCATAAACAATCCTGAATAGACTCAGCAATTCAGAGAAAGAACAAAGTAATAGGGATCCGAGTACCTGATATGAAAATATATTACAAGCCCACTCTAATCAAAACAGACTGGTACTAGTATAAGAACAGATACATAGATCAGTGGAACAGAATAGTGAGCACAGAAATAAATCCATGTCTTTATGTTCAATTGATATTTGACAACGGAGGCAGGAAGATAAAATGAAGTAAAAATAACCTCTTCATTAAGTGGTTCTGGGAGATCTGGACAGGTACATGCAAAAAAAATGAAACTCAACCACCAACTTACACCATACACCAAAATAAACTCAGGATGTATAAAAAGCTTAAATGTAGGTCACCATAAAATTCCAAGAGGAAAACATAGGCAGTAAAGTGACAGATATCCCATGTAGCAATATCTTATCTGATATATCTCCTAGGGCAAGGGATATAAAGGAAATAATAAATAAATGGGACTACATCAAATTTAAAAAAGCGTCTGCATGGCTAAAGAAAACATCAGCAAAATGAAAATGGAAACAACTGTAGGGGAAATCATATTTGTCAATGATACCTTGGATAAAGGTTTGATCTCCAAAATATGTAAAGAAATCATATGATATGACTCCACACCAGAAAGGTGTACAACCCAATTAAAAATCAGCAAAGGACTGGAACAGACACTTCTGCAAGGAGGACATACAGAGGGTACATGGACATATGAAAGAATGCTCAACATCACTAGCCACCTGAGAGGTGAATATTAAAATCACAATGAAATACCACTTCACAGCAGTCAGAATGGCCATCATCAAAAAATCAACAAACCATACATGCTGGTGAGGATATGGGGAAAAAGAACCCTGGTGCACTTTTGGTGGAAATATATCCACTGTGGAAAACAGTATGGGAATTCCTCAAAAAACTAAAATGAAACTACCTTTTGATCCAATGATACCACTGCTGGGATTATACCATAAGAATCCTGAATCACCAATTCAAAAGAACCTATGCACCCCAATGTTTGTAGCAGCACAGTTTACAATAGCCAAGTGCTGGAAACAGCCTAAGTGCCCATCAGTAAATGAGTGGATGAAAAACTGTGGTACATTTACAGAATGGAATACTGCACACCAGAAAGAATTAACTCCTACTTTTCACCACATCATGGATGGAACTGGAGAGTGTTATGGTAAGTGAATTAAGTAGGCAGTGAAAGAGAGATACCACATGATTTCACCTATAAATGGAAACTAATGAACAAAACAAATAAATGAGCAAAATAGAACCAGAGACGTGGAAATAAGGAACAAACTGATAGTGATCAGAGAGGAGAGGTGAGAGGGATAATGGGGGGAAGAAGGAGAAAGGTCTAGTCAAGGAACATGTATGAGGGACTGATGGTAACAGACAGCAGGGTGGGGGAAAGCAATGGGGGATAACTTGGGACAACAGTAACTGATTATATATATATATATATATCTCCAATGCCAGAAACTCAGAAAGTGTTTTCCACAGTCTTCCGTGCTTTGAACCACTGTAGTGTTCTAGGGAAGAGGGAAAGTCATAGCTGTATTAGTGATACACACTTATTCATTTGATATAATTTACAAACTCAATGAGCTTGATCTTGTATCCTTCATTCAAGGTCATTAACTATCAATGTAAAATGTTATCAAGCAAGCACTCTAGGCCACAAGTGAGGATGAAGTTCATGTCTATAACAATTCTTTAATCATGACCTCATAACTAGGGCTGCCAAATTATACAATTCCAAATGGGATAATTGATAGTGAATTCTGATATATGTGAATTGCAAACCCTGGAAAAAATACATAGGGTGAATGTGGCCCTCTAGAGTTGTTCAATATGAAGTTGCTGCCAGGAGTATTTAAACACCTATTAAACAGATGATCTATTAAGTTCACATTACCTGGTTTTAGTGAATACAATGTCAAAAGCCTTACTAATTTTGTGGATTATACCTACTGTCTCTTTCAGATAGCTAGAATCACCAGTCTCTTTGGAAGTCATTAAGAAAAAAAAATCACAGATCTGTTTCCATCAGTGAACAATAATGATTTAAGAAATGTATATAAAAATAGCCCTAAAGAGGTAATATGTACCCCTTTTACTGAAAGAATTAGTTCTACTTAATTGTATAATGGGAGAGATTCTGAGATTTTGGTTTTACCTATTATCAAAACTTTTCATAAATGGGAGCTGAGTAGGCTTAATAAGTTATCTTCATCATGCAACTGCATCCATTTATTACCACATCCTGCACACTTCCACTATATCATCAAATTGAGTCAAATGTGACAGATTGGTGAAGATGGACACGGCTAGGTGAAAATGGACTGAGGGCATATGTAACTGAGAGGAAAATAAATTAATTTTCTCACACTCACAGTGGTATAACTCATGAAAGAAAATTAAATAAGAGTCTGTGAGTTACTTTTTCCTTTATATCTCTGGAAAGTTAGAAAATCATATATTTTCTTTCCAGTTCATTGGGATTTTCTTGTACTTTGAGGGTGTATGCAAGTCTTTCCAGCAGAGACATGAAAGCACAGCTGTTTTACCCTTTATCCATTGTGTCGGTTCCATATTCCCAATTTTTCATTAAGTATTCATACAAACAGTCCAGCCTTAGTTATAAGAATTAATGAATAAAAATCATAACTATCAAATGTTACCACTTTAGGTAGTTCTTATTGGTTCTTCAGAAATGGACAGAGGTGAAATTTGAGTAGCATGACTTTCTAACTGTTCATCGGGTCTCTCTCCAACCTTTATTTGCTAGGCTTCCTTGCTTCCTGGACACATCTCCTAGATCTCCTATTGGATAAAAATATGAGTGAGAAATTCCTTCTTCCGAGGGCTTATCTTAGAGCATTGTTGCTATTAAATGCCACCCGAGGACACATACAAGGTGTGGTAGGCAGATACTAAAATGCCTATACCATGATACCTGCTTCTGTGCAATCCACTTTACTTGAACATGAATGGGATCTGTGTTTTGTTTCTGAGACATTGAATATGGGAAATGTGGTGGGATGTGACTCCAATAAATAAGGTACATCATATGACCCCATCTTGCTAGCAGACTTGTTCTCTTAAGAAGCCAGTGGCCATGTTGGAGATGCCCATGTGTCAAGAAACTATAGATGGTTTCTAGAAACTGAGGAAAGCCTCCAGTAAGAAAGCAAAGTGTTCAGTCCTGAAGTAGCAAGAAAAATAATTGTGTAAGCAACCAGAGTGAGCATAAAAGCATTGTTTCCCCGATGAAGCTTCAGTCCCGTTGACACCTGGATTGCCACCTATGACTCTGAAGTAGAGAGCCCAGCTAAAGCTGTGCCTAGGCTTGCATGGCCTACAGACACTCTGTAACAATACTCGTGTTTTGTTTTAAGCCAGTAAGTGTGGTGGTTTGGTTTCAGCAATAGAAAATTAATATCCTAATACCCAAAAGTTTCTGAAAGATAGTAAAATGCACCAGTAGTCTACAACTCAGTTATATAATAATATGGTCTCATCAGCAAGTCTTTTCAAATGAATGACTTCTTTGGACACCCTGAGATTGGTCTAGCACAAAAGACTAGCCAGTGCCTTGGATAGCATTCTCATGAGCCTTGCAATCTAAGATAAGAAGTTCATTAATAAATTAATTAGTGTATCACGGAGGATTTGGTGGAGGAGTATAAAGAAGGGGACACCATGCTGATTTTATTAAATTTCTACTCACTTCATATCAGCCCTCTGTTTTTGTGTCTATGATCATGGTTTTGTGTGTGTGTGTTTGTGTGCATTTACTCATCAACAGCCTCAGCCTCTCACTGATGTTCCTCAAAATAGGTAGATATTTAAATGGATATAATCGGATTTTCAAGTCACATTAAAGAGACAAAATAATTACATATATATATAGTAAAATATTATATATATATTACATATATATTTTTTTTTCTGTTTGTAGTCATTTAACTACCTCAATTTGAAACAATGTTTTTTCTGTTCCATAAGCAAGATATTCAATCTCTTGGATATTCAGTTCCCAAATAGTATAGTATGTACCTGAAAAAAGATGATGAGACTCCCGTTCAGCACAAATTAGGAGGAATAACTGAATAAATGTATTTGAAGAGATCTCAGGCTTACTGTTTCAACAATCCTGTCACCAAAGACAAGTATAAGATCATTGATCTGACAAGAGTACCAGAAAAACTGAAAGCTGAGGTTAAATCACATTTCTTTATAGGAGAGTTAGCTAGCTATAAAGACACAGGAGGAAGCAGCAAAATTCTTTTGATCACATTATATTACATAATATATGGTTTACATAAGTTTGTTCTTTTGAGATCTTTTAAGTATTTTGTGGGATTAATTAACAATGTTTTCCAGAACCTCTGAGAAAGGTCAAACACAGATAAGTAACTTAAAAATGCAATTAAATAAATTATTGAAATCTTAAATGGTCCACAAAAATCAACGTATTCCCTAACTTAAAGAAAAATATTTAAAAAGCCTATTTTGAAATTTTGTGAACACAAAATATGTATTTTATGAATAAAATTTCCATTTGAGACTATGTTTTTTCAAATACATGAGTAAGCACTACAAACATGATTGTGTAATATTCCACTCTTACCTTAATCTCTGACAAATCACCAAACTTATGAAGGGAATAACCAGATACTCACTGAAATGAAAATGGGATAAGGAATTTAGTTAAGTTTCTTAAACTATATTCCTCATATACTAGCGTTTGTAAGATATTAAAGACGATAACTTGAACAAAGTAATTCTGATAATAGTTTTACTTTAAAAATAAAATGTTTTGGGAAAATGATATAACCACTTTGAAAAATAGTTTGGCAGCTCCTCAAAAACTTAAACACAGAATTACCATATCGCACCAAATTTCTAGTTCTAGGTATAATTTCATGGGAATTGTAAATGTATGTTCACAAAAAAAGTACATGAATGTTCAGAACAACATTATTCAAAGTAGTAAAAATATGGAAACAATTCTTATGCCCATTCACTGATGAATGCATAAACAAAAAATGATATAAACATATAATGGAAAATTTGACAATATGAAAGAATGAGATACCAATAGATTTTTTGGCATGGATTTGCCTTGAAACCATCATTCTAAGTGAAAGAAACCAGATGATAAAGGTCACATACTGTATTATTTCATTTATATCAAGTGCATAGAATGGGCAAATCTGTAGAGAAAGAACGTAGACTGGTGGTTGCCTAAGGCTGGGCTGTGAAGGGTATGGGGCATGACTGTTATTAAGTAGGAGGTTTCCTTTTCAGGTGACAGAAATGCCTGGAATTAGATAGTGATAATGGTTTCACAGCTTGTGAATATACTAAAAAGCACTGAATTGTACACTTTAAATGAGTAAATTTTATGGTATATGGATATTTCAATAAATTATTTAAAAATTAGATTCTAATATATAAAATAATATTTATATAACTGCTATAGCAGTAATAAGTATATAATTATATATTCTTGAGTTATATAATATGACAAAACAGAATAGTAGGATATCATATGAATGTGGAAAAACAAACTTGAAAGGAATGTGATTACCTAGAACTTTCTTTTTTTAGAAATAGTGTACATTATTTATTTTTTGAAAGATTTTATTTATTTTTAGACAGAGAAGAAGGGAGCAAGAAAGAGTGGGAGAGAAATATCAAATTTCTCATATGATTTACCATACTGGGCACCCGACCTGCAAACTCAGGCATGTGCCCTGACTGGGGAATCGAACTGGTGACCCTTTGGTTCACAGGTTGATGCTCAGTCCACTGAGCTACACCAGCCAGGGCTTGGTTCCATATCTTGTTGATTATAAATAAGACGGCAAAAAACATAGTGGTGTTTATGTTCTTTTGAATCAGTGTTTTGGGCTTCTTCCATTATAGTCTCAAAAGTGGGATCACTGTATCAAAAGGTAGATACATTTTTAATTTTTGAGGTATTCCCATACTGTTTTCCATAGTGGCTTCATCAATCTACATTCCCCAAAACAGTGCAGAAGTGTTCCCCCTTCTCCACTTCCTCACCAACACTTACTGTTTGTTAATTTATTAATAACAGTCATTCTGACTGGTATGAGTTGATATCTCATTGTAATTTTAATTCGCATTTCTCTGATAGTTAGTGATGGATTCTGTAGCACCAGAACAAATATTTCAAAAATTTATATGAACCAAATTTAAAAGGTCCTGCACAGCAACAGCAATCCTGAGGAAGAACAAAGTTGGAGGAAATCACACTACCTAACATCAAACTATACTATAAGGCTATAGTAATCAAAACACTGTGGTACTGACATAAAAACAGACACATGGATCAATGGAACAGAATAGAGATCTCAGAAATAAACCCACACCTTTATAGTCAATTGATATTTGACAGAGGAAACCAGCTCATACAATGGACTAAAAATATTTTGTTCAATAAATGGTGTCAGGAAAATTGGGCAGATATGTGCAAAAAACTGAAAATAGGCCACCTTTTTATGCCACACACAAGAATAAATCCAACATGGATTAAAGACTTAAACGTTAGACCTGAAATCATAAAAATCCTAGAAGAAAATGTAGGCAGTAAAATCTCAGATATTGATCCTAGCAATATTTTATCTGATATATCTACTCGGGGAAGGGAAACAAAAGGAAAAATAAACAAATGGGACTACATAAAACTAAAAAGTTTTTGCCCAGCAAAGGAAACCATCAACCAAAAAAACAAACAAACAAAAAACCCAGAAAAAAAACGGATTGGGAAAGTATATTTGCCTATACATTTGATAAGAGGTTAATATCCAAAATTTACAAAGAACTAATGAAATCCAGCACAAAAAAATATCCAGTTAAAAAATGGGCAGAGGATCTGAATAGACATTTCTCCAAAGAGGACATACAGATGACCAATAGACCTAGAATTGTCTTATAATTTCAACATATTAGTATTTTTTGAGGTTTTTAGTATAATAAACTACTTTTTAATTTAGCTAATGCGTTACGAAGTTTTTTAAAGTATAGATGTCTAATTTTGGTATTTTCTTTCAAAGTATCTATAAGAAGTATATTTACTCTCTATTTTAAATCAAGTACGATTTATATTCTATGAGCTTCTCTTGATATTCCATCGATTTATGACAAGTACTTATGAGTAAAAACGTTTTCTAAAGAAAAGTCTTTTCTATTCAAGAGTTGGCACCTGGGAAGGAGTAAAGAAATAAAACAATTGGTAGTTTTAAAACAGAAAATTGGGAGTGCTGTATTGTAGTGCGAATTCAGGAAATGCTTGTTAAGTAAATCAGGAGGAATTAGCCAAAACGACCAATTCTAACCTATACTGTTTGTTGCAATGTATCTTTGATAATCCTGATATATATATATATAAAAAATTATATATAATATATAATATATATTATATATATTTAATGGTGTGTGTGTGTGTGTGTGCTTGAAAAAACACACACAGTATATCACACTTACTTTGCCTTTAAAAAATGGATCTATTCAACAGAGTTTTCCAAGCTGGGTGCAACTGACAAAAACATTGAAATTCGTACTACACTGTGAGCTCATATGATTTGGCTCATCACTGCATGATTGTGCAAACAACATGGAGAATAGAAGGACATATTTTCAAACCTTAGGGAGGTTGTTTTAGGCAATATATTTAAATGTGTTAAATGCTGATTAACTCTTCTCTTCGTAGGAATCTACTTACTTCCTCATGATATTTGAATTCCTTAAAAAAAACCTATATATAAATTTCATGACCTCCGTTAAGTTCTGAGGTCGTTTTATTGTTTTTTCTTCATCATCAAGATTTGAGAGTGCCTTTCCCTAAATTTAGATTATTTTTAACCTCCTTTCCAAAGGACTACCACCAATGATTTCTCTCTACCCTTACCTACTATCTACTTGATCGAGGCAGCAGCTTTCCTTCAGTGTGGACCCAAGGAAGTTAGTTGTGAACCTTGAGGCTTTTGTTTGCTTCTAGGCTGAATAATTCTTTCTATGTGGTTCCAGATTTCATTTCTACCCCTGTCTTTACAGGATGTACTACATCAATATTTCATTAAATAATAAATAGTACTGTTTTAAATATCTTTAAGTGTCATAAATGGTGCAACTTGTGCTTTACCCCACACTATATATTGAATATTTATCCAGGCTGACACATGTAGGTCTACAGTATTCCCTTTCATTGCAGGATTGAATTTC
Source organism: Mormoops blainvillei (assembly GCA_004026545.1). Classification (NCBI taxonomy): domain Eukaryota; kingdom Metazoa; phylum Chordata; class Mammalia; order Chiroptera; family Mormoopidae; genus Mormoops; species Mormoops blainvillei. Next base: position 35,466 of record PVJD01011061.1, on the reverse strand, counting down.
ATTGGATTTATATACCACAGTTTAATCATCAATTTTTTTGGTATACATTAGTGTTGTCTCCAGTGTTTTTGCTGTTACAAAAAATGTTCTATGAACATTTTGTTTCTCTTTTTGTATACATGTGCACATATTTCTTTAAAGTACATACTAGGAGTGGAGTAGCTGGATCAAAAATAGGCTTAGGTTCAAATATATTACATAATGTCAAACTATTTTTCAGATAGACTAGATCAGTCTTCATGTTCTCATTGCTCCACACCTTCAGGCACCCTTGGTAGAGTTGTACAGGCTTTGCCATTTTGGTAAATGGAAAAATGGTATGTTCACAGGCTTTAGTTAACATTTTTTTAATAGTAGTGAAGTTGAGTGCTTTTTTTCATCTTATCGATCATTTAAAGTTCTTCTTTTGGAATTATGTATTAATACGTTTACCCTATTTGTTTTTCCTCTTAGTGTTTGATTCTTATTGTTTTGCAGTATATCTAAAGTTGAAATTTTGGATATAATTTTTTTGTCAATTTGTCCCAATAGTCTGTTTACCATCACTGTGCCGACAGTACATTGGTTTAGTTACAATAACTTTAGTATCTTTATATCTATCATGGAAAGTTCATTCACCTTGTCCTTCATCTTCAAGTGTGTTTTAGCTACTCTTGCCTCATCGTATTGCCATAGAAATTTTATAATTGATTTGTTAAGTTTCTGCAAAAACAAAACAAAACATAACAAAACCCATGGTTTTTACTGGAATCCAATTCCGTTAATTTTATGGAATTACTTAGGATGAATCGACATCTTTATGACATTGATCCTTCCAAACTATAGACAAGGAGTTTCTCTGCAACAATGTAGATTTACTTTAATATCTTTACATTGACTTTTAAAATGATCTTTTTGAAATGACTTGTATATTTACTGAATGTATTTCTAGGTAACTAATATATTGAGTTACTATTTTAAATGACATCATTTTTAATATTATACTAATTAATTATTTGTTGCTAGTAATTAGGAATGCAATTGATTGTGGAATATTCATCTTATATATTTACAGATTTTTATAAACATTTTTACTAACTCATGATTTATTTATAAATTCTTTGGATTTTCTACATGTATAATCTTTACTACCAGTAATAAAAGATTTTTTTTGTTTTTTTGAAATTAATCATCTTCCTGATTTTACTGGAGCCTTCAATATAACAATGATGGGATCTGGTAACAGCAGTCATCCATATTTTGCTTTTTTGATACATGAAAAGCTTCTAACATTATACTATTAAGCAATGTGTTTTTCATAGTTTGCTATAGATACTTCTTATGAGGCAGTATTTTTCTCTTTTCAGTTTGCTAGCTGAATGTGGTAAAAGTTTTTCCAATGATCTTCCTACATGTAATAATGTAGATACAGTTTTTCTCCATTAATAAAGTTAATTATGTAAATACATTTCAGTGTTAAATTAATCTTACATTTTTAGGATAAGACCAATTTGAATATACAGCAGGGCAAAAGTAGGTTTATATTTCTGAATATGCAAAACACACCGTTTATTCTTGTACTATTATTTATTAATGATTGTATTATCTTGCATACAACAAACAATAAACCTACTTTTGCCCCACCATGTATATATTCTATATTCAATTGTTTAAATTAGAAATATATTTGCATCTCTGTTCTCAAGGGAGATTAATGATTTACTTCTTCACAATTTCATCACCTCATTTCAGTGTCAAACACATATTATCCTCAAATAATGAGTTGGAAAGAGATCACTGTTCTGATATCTGGAATTTTTTTCCCAAAAATTTAATTACCTCTTTTCCAACTGTTTTTTAGAACGAACATGTGAAAGCCTGTCTCATTTATTTGCTTGGCAAGGTTCTGTACAGGGAAGAGTTTTAACTACCAATTGGATTACACTAATTAGTGGATATGGCTGTGAGTATAGTCCGGGTTTCTATTTTGTATTGGCAGTTTGAAATTATATTTTTCTATAACAATGTCAATTTTGCCTTATTTCTCCAAAATTTATGTTCACAGTTGTAGCTATCTTGCTTTAACCTCTATAGCACCTGTAATTACATCTCCATTTCATTTGTAATACTGTTTATTCACTCTAATAATTTCCTTCACAAGTCTTGCAAAAGACAGGTCTATTCATAATTGTCAAAGAACCACTTTTTTGTTGATCTTTATTACAATGATTATTTTAGTCATAAATTTCTGTTCTTATAGTTATTATTTCTTAATATACACTATCCTTAAATTTATTTTGTTGATATTTTTCTGTTTCTCAAATGTAATCCTATTCTTATTAACTTTACCTCTAGCTTATTTTTCTATTAACAGTATTTAAGTCCATATAATTTCCTCAAAATCTTATTCTAGTTATATCTCACAAATTCTATTTCATGTTTTAATCATCTTTTAGTGCTAAATACTTCAATTTTTCTATTGTGCTTAACTTTTAAACTTTTTTAGTTTTTATTTTTTAAATTTTCTTCAATTGTACTTGTCTCCATTTTTCTCCTATTGCTATCCCCTGCCATGCCCACACCCTCACCTTTTCTTTTTCTAAATACAATTTACATTTAATATACTTTGTATCATTTTCAGGTATACAGCACTGTAGCCAATCTCGTACCTTACAAAATACTCTCCCCATGTTTGTAGAACCCAACTGGTACCAAATATAGTTCTGAAAATATTATTGACTATATTTCCAGTGCTGCACTTTACAACTCCATTGCTATTTTGTAACCACTAATCTGTTCTTCTCAATCTATTTACCTTCTCAACCAATTCTCCAACCCATCTCCACTCTGATAACTGTCAGTCTGCTCTTCACTCAGGTAACCATCAGTCTGTTCTCCATTTCTGTTTTGTTTATTCATTTATGTTATTCTTTAGATTCAACATACAACTGAAATCATATGCTATTTTTCTTTCAATGACTGTTGTATATCACTGAACATAATACTTTCTATGTCCATCCACGTTGTCGTGAAGGGTAAGATTTTGTTTTTTAGGGCTGAGTAATATTAAATTATGTATATATTTACCAAAACTTCTTTATCCACTCATCTATTGGTGGGCACTTAAGTTGCTGTCATAGATTGGCTATTGCAAATGACACTAAAATGAACAAAAGAGTACATATATTCTTTCAAATTAGTGTTTTGGATTTCTGGGAATATACACTCAGAAACGATATCACTGGCTCATAAAACGGTTTCATTTTTATATTTTTAAAAACCTCCATACTGTTTTCCAGGTGGCTGAATCAGTCTGTATTCTCACCAATAGTGCATGAGGGTTCCCTTTCACCACATCTTTTCCACACTCGATGTTCGTTGATTTATTGATGATAGTCATTCTGAGAGGTGTGAGGTGATATCTCATTGCAGTTCTAATATGCATTTATCTGATGATTAGTGACATTGAGAATATTTTCATATGTCCTCTTTTGAGAAATGTCTATTTAGACCTTTTGTCCAATTTGTAATTGAATTGTTATTTTATTTGGCAAATAATTTTATGTTTCTTACGAATTTTAGATATTAAACCTTTACCTGATACATCATTGGCAAATATGTTCTCCAATTCAGTGGGTTGTTTTCTTTGTTGTGAAAAAAATATTTTAGTTTGATGTAGTCCCATTTGTTTATTTTTCCTTTTGTTTCTCTTGCCCAAGTTGATATATCTCAAAAAATATTACTCAAAGAAAAGTGATAGATTTTATTGCCTATGTTTTCTTATAGGGTTCTTATGGTATTGAATCTTACATTTGGTTTTTAATCCATTTTTATTTTATTAATGTGTATTGTATATGAAGGTGATATAGTTTTACTTTTTGCATGTATCTGTCTGATTTTCCTAACATCATTTATTGAATAGACTGCCTTGACCCCATTGTATGATCTTGCTTCTTTTGTCAAATAGTAATTGTCTATAAAAGTGTGGATTTATTTTGGAGTTCTCTATTATGTACCATTGATCTATGAGGGGGGACCAAAATAGAATTTATTTATAAAAAACTATGTGTTTATTCTTACATGTTTAAAATTCAGTCACCTTCCAATTACTGTTCATTCAATGCCATACACCTATTGAGATATTTTTTTCACTGCTCAAAATAGTTTTTGAACTCATCAATTTTGATGTCTTTCAGTGCTTCTGCCATTTTTTGTTTCACCTCTTCCAAAGTGATAAAACATTTCCCTTTGAGGACTTTTTTCAACAGTGGAAACAAGCAAAAAAAAGTCACTCAAGATGAGATCAGATGAATAGGGAGGGTGAGGCATGGGATTCCTGCTGTTTTTGGTAAAAAACTGCTGAACACTCCATGCAGTGTGGGCAGGTGCGCTCATAAATCACCCATCATGAAATGGGCAAACATGTTGAAAGAGTCTTCAAAAAATAAATCCCTGAAGCCAAACACAGCTTCTCCCAACACCAACTGTTACACTGATACAGGTGTGCTCCTAGAACACTCACCTAGTAGGGGAAGCCTGTACTCCAGAAGATATTTCCAGTTATTCTGTGTCCACACTCATATATGTCTGTTTATATGCCAATATCATCCATGCTGTTTTGATTACTGTTACCTTATACAATAGTTTGATACCAGAAAGCATCAAACTATGATTTTTTTTTGGTGGGGATATTTCTCTTGTTCTTTCTTCTGGGGTATTCTCCTAGTGTGGTTGCCTCTTTGTGTTTGAGTCTGTGTATTAGGTTGATCTGCTATGTCTTCTAGTCATGTCAGGGTGGCCTTATGTAGTAGGTGTCCTTTGGGACTTAGTGTTACTCTCTTCTTAATTACCTCAGGTGGGTGCTCCAAGAATGTTTCTTGTATGGGTTATTTGAGCACTACTGTTGCAATTGAGCCTTGATTTTTATTTACCTGTTTGTGTGTTGTGTCAAACTTCAGGCTGCTTTACCTTTAGGATTGACCCCAACTACAATGTGCAAGTTGGGGTACTGATTGAACAAAATAAATTTTTCTCATCAGATTCTGGTGTTGAAATATTTTTTTTGGATTTGCCACTTATGAAGCTAATTGGATCCTACTCTGATATTGTCTGAAGCTCACCACTGGGTTTACTGTTTTGGGGGTCTTTTGGGTCTCAGGTGAAGATCTGTCTCAGATGTTTCCTGTGACTGACCTTGGGAAATCTGTTTGGATCTACAAAGCCATCCATAGTTTATGACTGCTTTTGCTGGACCTGGATTTGCATGGGTAAGACCAATCTCTGCACCAAGAATTGCTTCCACCACCACCGAACCTGGGAAAAGGTCAGCAAAAGGCCATGTCACCTTGAGAGTCACCTCTACTGATCTCTGCCTGTGGCATGTGTGTTTTGCTCAATCACTGAAAGAGCTTATGGTTGTACTTGAGTTGCATGTTGTGGTTTCTCAGCAAGTCACCAGGTAGGGATGATTGGTATTCACCAGGTTGATACTGGTTAAAGTTCCATGCTGGCGCTGGGTCTGAGGCCACTAAGCAAAAGTCCTAGGGTACACCAAGGCTAGTTGCCACTTGCCAGGTGCCCACAAACCTTTTGTTGGACAGGGTCCCAGGGAGTCATCAGGGTAAGTCCAGCAGAGTTTATCAGATGCAAACAGACCAAGATTTAACTGTGTGAATGGAGATCTCTGCATTAGTCATGCATATGAGGGAAAAGTGGCCCAAGTGCCAGAACCACACAACTCAGTCTGTTCTGGGTCTGCCCAGACCTCCTAGTGAATGTGAGCTTAGCAGATCTGGGGTCCCTGAAATACAGGGTATGGGGCTAATGGATCTCTAGTGAGGGGGAAATGATGGTCAGGTTCATGGGAAGATACCCCACCCCGGAGCCACACAATTCACTGTGCCCTGGTTTCTGCCCAGGTTTTCTGGAGAGAGAGAGCTGGGCAAGGCAGGTATCAGGAGCTGGAAGGTGGGAGCTAGTGGATTCCCTTCAGGTTGTGACACTGGTTAGGCTCATGAGAAGGTGGACAGAATGGCCCCCACAGTAAAGTCACACAACTTAATCATTGACCGTCATCCCAAGTCTTTTCATAAATCTACACTCTGGACTCGGAAGGCTGACTCCTCTGGAGAGTATCAGTTTTGCTGGATGTGGTAACAGGGAGTCTGGGGAGCAAGGTTGTTGCATTCAACCCGGCTGATGCTATATAGAGGGGAGGGTTCCACCCAAGAAAGATGGAGTCTGCTGTGTGGGAGAGGGACTCAGCATATGGACTCTGTGAACTGTCCCTTCAGCTCTCTCCCCAGAGCCACACAACCTAGTCTTTCCTTGCATAACTCTGGTCTGCTTGGTCCTCCCTCTTCTGGAGCCCAGGTTGAGTGTCTACGAATGACATTTTGTGTATTGGTCCTTTAGGAGGGCACCTGGTTTTCTAGCAGACTCCCATCTCTTCTTGATGGACAGAGTCCCCCCTTTCCTGATTTTTACAGGCTGATATTCTCTGGGCACCTCTTTCCTGCCTCTAGTATTGTGGGCTGGAGAGCCTGGCTTGGGGTTGAGTCCCCTTGCTTTTCAGTGGTCTCTTTGGAACTGAGAAATCCCTCCAGATTCTCAGTCACCAGCTCTGGGAGCAAGGCCAGGATTTTCACTTTGCCACCATTCTTATCAGTTTCAATGTGGCTTCTTCTATAAATATGTGGTTGTAAGACTTCTGTTTAGCTGGTCTTCATTTGGTTATTCTGGTTAATTGTTCTATATTTTAGCTGTAATTCAAGTTTGGTTCTGGGAGGAGGTGAGTGTACTTTCCACCTACTCTGCCACCATCTTGCATTCTAGTTTTTTGTTTTTTTTTCATTTTGATTCTTTGACCTATGAATTATAGAGAAGTGTTTGGATTTTTTTTTAATGATTTTCAAAATTATGGTGCTATTTTTAATTATTATTATTTTTTCTATTTCAGTGGAGCCAAGCTTTATTGAATATGACCTGTGCCACATTTGGTAGACAACAGCTCTGCCTATTCCCACAGCATAATTCTGTACACATTCCTAACCCCTGGTCTTATTCTATCTTTTAAAAAAATATTAATTTATATTATTTTTAAGTGTTTGGAATAGTGGTTCAGCAATCATACACTTTATAAATTTTTCCACCCAATATTTTTGGTATTCACCTGACACCATACACAGTTATTAGAATATTATTGACTCTGGTCCCTATGCTGTATTTTACATTTCTACAACTATTTTGTAACTACAAGTTTGTATTTCTCAATCCCCTCATGCAGCCTCCCATCCTATCTTACATCTGGCAACCATCAGTTTGTCCTCTGTATTTATGAGTCTGTCACCATTTTGTTAAAAATAAAATTCAGCCAGCCTAGGAAAAAATGTGTGTATGTATGTGTGTATGTGTGTGTGTAAAATATATATTATATATACTTTTTAAATGTTAAAAAGTTTAATACAGTAATCCATGGATAAATTAATGTGGGGTTCTCAATTCTGACCCCCTCATCCCACCTTGCACAAAGAAAAGATCATGTGCCCTACCCATCTTCATCTTTTAAAACATAAGCATCTATCTTATAAGGTTGTGATGACAATTAAAAAATTAGATATTATTCATGCTTAGAAGAGTATGTATCAAATAGTGAGCTTTACTTACATGGTTTTATTATTATTATTATTATAACAATAGTAACCATTACTAATGCTTGTCTTTTTCCTGGTTATATTGTAATTATCATCATTCCTCCTTTGATATTATCTTTTTATTTTGATAATCCAGATATATTAGTGACAGAAACTCCATAGAACCTCTAAGGAATATTTAATTAACTTCAGGTATAAAGTTAGCCTTACATTGTTAGTCTCATTTCTGTGATAAGAGATATAAAGAGGTTAAGCTTTTTAAATAACTAGATATTTTTATCTTTCACTATTGAAATAACATTTTTTTGGAAGGAAATCTCTCAAAATATTAATATAGGCCATCTCTTTACTTAATTTTGTATACTTATAGATATTTCTTCTTTTGTTCAGTTGAGACTTTCACTGAATAAATAATAAAACACACTAAAAGAACTAGGAACTTCAAGTTAGAAAATTGGGGGGGAGAGAAAGCAAGAAAACATGTTATATACGATATGTATTAGCAATAATTTATTATGGAAGATATACAAATTCTTAACTGAAAAAAATATCCCAAATGACCTGAACATAACAGAATGCCACACAACTACCAGTGTTGTTGAGATGTTAACACACAAACTATGAGTTGTGAAAAGTATTAGGGGAAATAAAAGGGTCTTTTCAAGCAAGTTTAAAGCAGTGAAAACAAAGGAAGAGGTTTATTACACGAGAAAGATGATAAATGTTAACAGATGAGAGAAAGAAATTTGAGCTATTTCAAATCTACTTTACCTCAATATCCTACAGAATATAAAATGGTCTTCAAATTGAGAACTGTAACACGTCATAAAAATATTATAGATATTCTCTTTAAAATCCGATAAAATTCTGGTAGCATTTAAATACATCTATATGTTCTTCAAAGGGTCTATTAAAAATGTTTAGATTTGTATTAGCAGCACCCTAAGTAACAACTGAACACTCATATAAAACAAGAAATAATTTTAACAATTAGAGGCCAGAATATATATTCTTATTTTCAAAAATAAGGGCAGGAGGTAATTTTCAGAAACTATGTGGAGGAGAATCCAAGTTTTTCTTAACAAAAAAAAAATCACAAATGTATTAGCAGGATATCTTGTAAAATTAATAAAAGAATGAGAGTAATCTGTAGAAGCCAATATATAAAACATAAGACATGATCAACTTTAACATGGCGTGATCAGCTAAACTTTGTTCCTTTCTTGATAAGACAGTTAGGTTTCTAGACCAGGGTAATGCTTAAATGTTTCATATCTTGATTGGAACAAAACATTTGGAAAAGTCTCAGATGATAAAGTTATAGTAATTTATTGAAATGTGACTCAGGTGGTTATAGAGTTAAGTAGATTGAGAGACAGATTAACAGTCTTACCATAATGGCATCAATGAAGTAATGGATCAATGTTTACTGAAAGTGATGTGTCCTGTAAAGTACCACGGATTCATTTATTTTTTGGTATACTTTATTGAGTGTGCTATTGCAGTTGCCCCATTTTCCTCCTCCTTTATCCCCTCTGCCCTGCACCTCATGCCATCATCCCCATACCTCTTAGTTCATGTCCATGGGTTGTACATATAAGTTCTTTGGCTTCTTAATTTCCTATTCTATTCTTAGCCTCCACCCATCTATTTTTTTTGTCAAAATTTTCCCAAGACCACTTTTCCCAGCCCCACCCACAACCTCTTACCACCCTCAAGCCTTCCCCTATTAGGCTTTGCTGATGGGTCCTTTATTCATGTTCCTTGGTGACCCTTCCCATCCCTTTACCCTATCATCCTCCTGACCCCTCCCCTCTGGTTACTGTCAGTTTGTTTTTTTATTTCAATGTTGAAGGATATATTTTGATTGCTTGTTTATTTTGTTGATTAGGTTCCACTTATAGGTGAGATCATATGGTATCTGTCTTTCATTGTCTGGCTTATTTCAATTAGCATAATGCTCTCCTATTCCATCCATGCTCTTGCAAAGGAGAGTAGCTCCTTCTTCCTTTCTGGTGCGTAGTATTCCATTGTGCAAATGTACCACATAATGGTGTGTCCTGGGTGAGTACCTAATATCTTCCTATTAACTAATTGAAACTGATTTTTAAAGAATCCTAAAAAATCCAGGCAAGATTTTCAATTAACCAAGTCAGGCTACTGATAAGACCAGTCAACAATTCCTACATGCCAAGCAAAAGTATAAGCAGGTTACATGAGTTATCGTTTAAAAACACACAATAATCCCATGAAGTGGGTACTTTTAACTGCAAACAAGTGAGACAACTGAAGCATAGACAGTTTAAATAATTTGTCCAAGGTCCCATCAGTTGTCTAGTACAAAATTTTGAATTCTTCATCTCTACATTAAACTGAGATTTTTATGTGAGGTTGGAGTTAATCTGAAGTTGAAGTTATGAAGCTCTGTATCAGAAGGAACCTGGAGCACCTCCACACTCATAAATTAAAAATCTGAGGTTGGAAGGAGGGCAAATAACTGTACTCAAAAAACTATATGACACTGAAGAAGGGAATTAGAGAAGACACAAATTAATGGAAGCATACACCATGTTCATGGATTGGAAGAATAAACATCATCAAAATGTCCATACTACCTAAAGCAATTTGTAGATTCAGTGCAATTCTTATTAAAATACCAATGACATATTTCACAGATATAGAACATTTCAAAAACTTATATGGAACAATAAATGACCCTGAATAGCTGCAGCAATTTTGAGAAAGGATAACAAAGCAGGAAGGATCACAAATCTGATATTAAACTGTATTGCAAGGCCAGTGTAATCAAAACAGTCTTGTACTGGCATAAGAACAAACACATAGATCAATGGAAGAGAACAGAGAACTCAGAAATAAACCAAAGTCTCTGTGGTTGATTAATATTCAACAAAGGGGGCAGAAGCATAAAGTGGAGTAAAATGTAACCTCTTCAACAAATGGTGTTGGGAGATCTGGACAGCTACATGCAAAAAAATGAAACTCAACCACCAACTTACACCATACACAAAAATAAGCTTGAAGTGGATAAAAGACTTAAATATAAGTCACGACACCATAAAAGTCCTAGAGGAGAACATAGGCGGGAGAATCTCAGATATTCCAGGCAACAATATTTTTACTGAGATGTCCCCTAGAGCAAGGGACATAAAGGAAAGAATAAACAAACGGAGCTTCATCAAAATGAGAAGCTTCTGCATGGCTAAAGAAAACATCACTGAAATGAAAAGGGAACCAACTGGATTGGAAAATATATTTGCCAATAATACCTCGGACAAGGGTTTGATCTCCAAAATATATAAATTACACAACTCCACTCTAGAAAGACAAACAATCAAATTAAAAAATGGGCAAAGGGCCTGAACAGACACTTCTCCAAGGAGGACATACACAGGGCCCAGAGTCATATGAAATGATGCTCAGCATCACTAGCCATCATAGATAAAAATTACAACCACAATGAGATACTACTTCACACCAGTCAGAATGGACATCATAAACAAATCAACAAACAACAAGTGCTGGTGAGGATGTGGAGAAAAAGGAACTCTAGAACACTATTGGCGTGAATGCAGACTGGTGCAGCCACTGTGGGAAACAGTTTGGAATTTCCTCAAAAAAATTAAAAATGGATCTACCTTTTGACCCAGCAATTCCACTGCTGGGCTTATACCCTAAGAATCCTGAAACACCAATTTAAAAGAACCTATGGACCCCAATGTTCATAGCAGCACAATTTGCAATTAGAAGGAACTGAATTAGAATTAGTTAAGCTAAGAATTAGAAGGAACTGAAGTGCCCAACAGCAAATGAGTAGATCAAAAAACTGCATGGCTAAAGATGCACCATTTTGGTATACTTTATTGAGTATGCTATTGCAGTTGCCCCATTTGGCAACTTGGACAAATTATTTAAACTGTGTATGCTTCAGTTGTCTCACTTGTTTGCAGTTAAAAGTACCCACTTCATGGGATTATTGTGTGTTTTTAAACGATAACTCATGTAACCTGCTTATACTTTTGCTTGGCATGTAGGAATTGTTGATTGGTCTTATCAGTAGCCTGACTTGGTTAATTGAAAATCTTGCCTGGATTTTTTAGGATTCTTTAAAAATCAGTTTCAATTAGTTAATAGGAAGATATTAGGTACTCACCCTGTGAGTACTGTGTTAGGTACTGAGAAAGAAAAAAGGGTGAAGACTCAGGTACTGGAATGAGTGTTGCAGGTATGCATGCAGGGTGGGGCAAAATTAGGTTTACAGTTGTTCTTATGGAAAATAATACAATCATTAATAAATAATAATACAATAATAAACTCTGTTTAGTTTAGTCACAACTTTAAACCTTCTTTTGCCCCATCCCGTATATTCTTGATTCTGATGCAGGCTAATTTTCAAAAGTGGGGAGCAATGAGATGCTCTATATTTTAGAAACTGTTCTTAAAGAGTAGTTTTGTTTTTCTCCTTTTTGTTTTTTTATTCTTCTCTTTCTTCCTTTATTTCTTATTTTTCTGTTTCTCTGTTTTACTCTTATTATTTAAGTTTAAGGAAGTCACATTGAAGTATGGCTTTCTTGCTTGTATTCTCTCTCTCTCTCTCTCTTACTTTCTCTCTCTTTCTCTCTAGGTTTTTATATTACTACTCTACTGAAAAGTTTACTGTCTTAACCAGTCACTTTCATCCAATACCTGTAACTGTATATTACTTGCAAAAGCCTTCAAACATCTTTCTTTGTAAATATACTTACATTCGCACAGGTGATACTAGTATTATACTTCTTGTATCTTTCTGCCCCTTTATTTATACTTAACTGGGGAGAAGGGTTAATGGAGTAATTTCTCTGACTGAAATATTTGGAGAAAAAATCGAGGCATGCTTAGCTCTGCAACCCCTTCTTCCTTGTGGGAATGACTTTCTCTCAGAAAACAGATCTTTTGTTCTGCTCATCAAGGGCTCATTCTCTTGATACATGAATTCTCTTGTGGTTCAGTATGTCCTTACACTGGTTGGGTGATTGTGTCTAATTCTGAGTCAAGATTAATACAATTAACAAGGTTAACAGACCTAAATTCATACCTGTAAGCAATATAGTGTGACACCCTTTTCCACTCATTTATTTTATTTATTCATCTGTTTAGCAAAAACAATAGGCAGCAGAATACAACCTAATCCAGATGATAGTTATGATAATTATCAAATGTAAGCTATAAAACACTTATAATTATTATGTTTGGGAGAGGAATATAAATCTTAGAGCATGACAAAGAAATGGATGTTTTCAGAAAACCAAAAACTGAGGCAGTTTACCAGCAGCAGAAGTCTATCAGAGGAGATTTGGAAGGCTGTACTTCAGGTCAAAGGGACATCTTCCCAGAACGAGGTACTAAGATGTTGGTAGGAATGGCGAGTCAAGAAATCAGGAAATTTGTGTGTATATCTAAACAGACATTGACTACACAGCATTAATAAAAACACCCAACTTATGTTGTTTAACAAAATTAAAGTAGATCTAAAACCTGTATATATAACATCAGATTGAAGGGGGTGATATAAGTTAAGTGTCCCAAAGTCCTTGCACTATGTGAAGAAATATGAAGAAATTGGTTGACTGGATTTTGTTAAGATGCATGTTAACATTTTGGAGAAATATGAAATGGGATCCAAAATGTCACAATCAATCCAAAATAAGACAACAAAGAAGAAAAAATACCAATAAAAAAGCAGGATAAATAGAGACCTGTAACTGAGGTGGTAGAAATAAATCCCAATTATACCTGTGATCGTGGTAAATTTAAATTGATTAAAAGATCTACAGAAAAAAAGATTGTCTAATTGTTTTAAAAAATAAAGTGCAGCTGTATGCTATTTAGAAAGACATATGAGAAACATAATGACACAGAAAGACCCAAATTAATAAATGAGAAATGATATATTAGAAAAATTCTAACCAAATGAAAACCAGTATATCTAAGCTGACAAAAAGAAAACCAATGTATTTGAACAGCATAATTAACAATCATAACGTAATTGACTCAGCAATTGTATAATACACATTATTTTCAACCATACCAGAAGTGTAACAAAAAATGACCATGTAGTAGGTCACAAAGCAAGTCCGAAATTTCTTAGAACAGATATCATGTAGATTATATTATTTTATAATAATTCAATTAATTTAGAAATTAGAAGGCATTAAAGTTCTAAATAAATGGATATGGGTAGAGGAGCTTAATATCATATACAGGTTGGGCAAAAGTAGGTTTACAGTTGTTTGTATGGAAAAACAATACAATAATTAATAAAAATAATAATACGAGAATAAACTTTGTTTCACATACTCACATCTGTACCCCTACTTTTGCCCCATCTGTATATACCATTATTTCTACATCTACCTTTAGATTCGATGCAATTCTAATCAAAATTCAAAATTGTGTGTGTGTATATGTAATTCGAGAATTTGTTTTTTTTGTTTTTTAACTTTATTTTTATTTTTTACATTATTACTGATATCCCCGTTTTCCCTCCTTTGCCCACTTCCATCCAGCCCCTGCCCTCCCTTTCCTCTGTCCATCACCACACTGTCGTCTCTGTCTATGGGTGCAAATGTTCTTTGGCTAATCCTTTCACCTCCTTTCATCCAGTCTCTTTTTCCCCTCCCCTCTGACAGCTGTTAGTCTGTTCCATGTATCCACACCTCTTTTTGTTTTTTTTCATCAGTTTATTTTGTTCATTAGATTCCACACACAACAGAGATTAAATTGTATTTGCTTTCTCTGATTGGCTTATTTCACAATACGTAGCATAGTAATCTCCAGGTCTATGCATTCTGTTGAACAGTGTATGATTTCCTAATTAAATCATTTAATTTTAAGATTCCATGATGATTAATTTTATGTGTCCACTTGACAGGTCCACAGAGTGTTCAGATAACTGGTTAAATGTTGTTTCTGGGTGTGTCTGCGAGAGTGTAGTAAAAAAGATTAACATCTGAGTGGGTAGACTGAGTAAAGCAGATTACCATCCCCAATATAAATGGGTGTCATCCAATTCCTTGAAGCTCTGTCTAAATAGGATACAAACGTGGAGTACAGAATGCTCAATCTTTTCACGACTGTTTTAGCTGTCACGTCAGCCTTCTTGTGCCCTCAGACTGGGATTAACACTACTGGTTTTACTGGTTCTTACACTTTCAGACTCAAACTGGAATTACTTCCCTGGCTTTCCTGGGTTTCCAGCTTTCAAATGGAAGATTGTGGGATTCCTCATCCTCCATAAATCATGCGAGCCAATTCTTAATAATACATTTCTTTAGATATACAGTACATTTGTATATGTATATAACTGTCTATCTATCATCTATCTATCTGCATACTGTTTGCTCTGTATCTCTGCATCTCCAAAGACCCTTGAATAATGCAGATTTATATGGAAGAGAAAAAGTGCAGCCATACCCAAAAAACTAATGGAAAAGAATAAGGGGTCGTGTAAGTCTTGTACGAACAGATATAAAGACTATAATAAAGTTATTGTCAATAAGATAGTGCAGCCTTTGTTTAGAGATAGAGAAATAGTTTTATAAAATAATAAAAATTTCTAGGAATGGATAGTCATATATGTGGAAATAATTGATGATAAGGTTTGTATTATGGATCAATGGGTAAAGTATGAAATGTCCAACAAATTCTCCTTACACAATTGACTACCAATTCAGGAAAACATAAACTATATCCATGAACAAAATCAGTTTTAGATTAATTAAAAACAAATGTAAAAAGCAAAATTTGAAAACTTTAATAGGAGGATAAAAGAATATTTTTGACCTTGTTATATGGAAGGATTTCTTAAGTAAAATATCAATAATGAAAATGACAGAAATGATAAATTCAACTACCTAAAAATTAAGACAGTATAACTAAGGTTAAATGAGAAGTCACAAATTGGGAGAAGATACAACAATAATAAAAGGATAAACAATTTAATGAAAAACAAGTAAACAAACTAATCAAGGATTTCATAGAAGAGGAAAACAGATGACCAATAAATACATGAAAATTCTAAAGTAGCCTCATTAGTAATCATGGAGATTCACAATAAATGTGATAAGAATTTAAACATATTAAATTGATGATAAAAATAAAGAGATCTGATATAATCAAGGATATGAAGCAATCAGAGCTTTTATACACTGCTGATAGGAGTATAAAGTGGTACAATAAACTTTGGAAAACAATTTGGCACTGTTTTGCAAAAATAAAGACTATATATGCACATATATATGCATATATATGTGTGTGTGTAAATATATATTCAGTAATTCTATTTTATTGAATTCTCCATAGAGAAATTTCTGATGCCTGTTTATAAGAAGAAACATAAAGAAAGTTTGTAATAACAAAAAAAAAGTAGAAAGAAAAGGAAAAAGAGGTAACAACTAAATGTCCAAAACCAGGAGAAGAGAGGGGAAAAATACAAGGAGCATTTCATTTCACAGAATGAAATATTATACAGCTTTAAAAAGAATGAACCAGTGCTATAGGTACAAATATGGAATAATTGTATTATTGTTTTGCAAAAAAAAGACTATATATATATACTGAATATATAAAGACTATATATATGTATATATATGTGTATTTTTTTGCTCAAGCAAAAAAAATACAAAACAAAACACAATGAAAACAATTCTCATAGCAAAATAGAAGTCATACCTACAGCATGATTTCATTTATATAAAATTTGAAAGTACACAAAATTAAATAATATATGTATATATATTTAATTATATACACTTTATTCTTATATATAGTATGTGTATATATATATATATTTAATTAATACACTTTATTTTTTTAGAGCAGTTTTAGGTTCACAGGAAAATTGAGTGGAAAGTGTGGACTGTTTCCATATACCCCTGACACCACACAAGTACGATCTCTCTCACTAACAACATGCTGAACCACAGTGATACATTTGTTACAATCAACAAACGCATGCTGACACTTGATTTTCACCTACAGTCCACAGTTTACATGAGAGGTCACTCATGGTTTTGTACATTCTGTGGCTTTTGACAGTTATATAATGACATGTTTCCACCACCATACTATCATGAGAAATAGTTTCATGGCGCTGAAAATCCTTTGTACTGTAACTATTCACCACCACCAGCTCCTGGAAATCACTAACCTTACTGCCAACAGAGTTTTACCTTTTGAAGGATGTCATAAAGTTGGAATCATACAATATGTAGCTTTTGCAGATTGGCTTCTTTTACTTAGTAATATTAATTTAAGTTTTCTCCATGTTTTCTCATGGCCTGGTAGCGCATTTATTTCAGTGCTGAATAATATTCCATTGTCTAGATGTAACACAGTTTATCTGCTCACTTACTGAAAGACATTTTGGTGCAGAGTTTATTTTGGTGCAAAATTTATGTGGACATAAATTTTGAACTCCTTTGGGTAAATACCAAGGAAAGTAATTTCTGGATCATATGGTAAAAACATGTTAAAGTTTGTAAGAATCTGCCAAAATGTCTTCCAAAGTGGCTGCACCATTTTGCATTACTATCAGCAAAGAGTGAGTTTCTGGCATCCCCACATCCTCCCTAGCATTTGATGATGTCAGTGGTTTGGGTTTTGGCTATTTTAATAGTTGTGTAGTGATATGTTATTGTTGTTTTAATTTTCAATTCCATAATGACATATGATGTTGAATGTCTTTCATATACTTATATGCCATGTGTATATTTTCTTTGATGATACACCTGCTCAAGGTTTCTCCCCATTTTGTAATTGGGTTTTTGTTGAGTTTTAAGACTTCTTTGTATATTTTGGGTAACAGTCCTTAATCAGAGGTGTCTTTTGCAAATATTTCCTTGAAATCTGTGGTTTATCTTTTCATTTTCTTGACATTGTCTTTCACAGAGCAGAAGTTTTTTGTGTCTTTGTTTTTTTGGTTCCAAATTTCTGGTTAAAAAGTGAAACAAAAGTCTTCCCCATCTTAGAATTCTACATTTTAGATTTTTAATTTGCCTTCATGAACATAATTTTTCAACTTTTTGTGGGGGGTATATAAAGGTGATCATTTGAATCTGTGAATTTATCTGCAGTTACATGTTCATCATTTATATCAGTGTACAGACTGTACTTCTTTCAATTTTATGAAAAACTTCATGGTTTCTTGTTATGTTATCTTGGTGTCTTTCCATATAATAGTGTTTCTTACAAAGGTCAGGGTGCCACGCAAGGTATCTTTACGGCTGAACATAACCTGCCACTACAATATATTGGACTAAATCACTTAGGTCTACAGTGAATTGTATAAAAATTCAACCTTATTAAGCAACATTGTTTTGTAAAAGTTCAAGTATCTTACTGTTTGATTTTATTAGAATCCTCAATGATTTCCTTAGTGTATTCAGGTACAGAACAGAATAGAATTTCTGAATGACTTACACTGTATATTAAAAGAAAGAAAAGTTGCTGCCAAAGTCAAGGAAATTTTTTGTTCTTCTTCATTTTAATTGTAAACTATTCAGGTAGGTTCTCTGCATTCCAGACATGCAGGTTTCCATGGATAATGTCCTTCCCCCACAAGTCAACTGCCTTGCTGTCAGCTCCAATGTCAGTCCCTTCAAACTCTCTGTTTCCACAATAAACCCTAAATTGGCATGACCACTTCCTCCGTGGTTCAGGAGTCACTAGAGAGCTGGCGAAGATCAGAGCTCTGTTTCTCCTGAATGAATCTGCTAACTGTGCCCAATTGTATATAATTATATGTAGATGACTATCCTCTTGGGACTCAGCCGAGGCAAAGAGAGATAGATTTCTACCAGTGTTAAAGCATAAAGGACAGTTCCTTATTTTGTAAGCCACCCAGCTGCACAATTGGACAATTTATCACCACTTCGCATTTGGACTGCAAATTGTTAAAAAATCCATATCCTGTACAGTGAGACAAAGTTGAAGAGAGGGTTTTTTTTTTTTTTTATATAGCTTATGGACTCACTAGCTTTAAGGACATCTGTGGAAATTCTGTGCTGCTGAAAGCAGGAAACTTTGCCCTTGATGTAGAGTTGCCGATAGCTGAAATAGCCCATCTTCAGGGAGGTTTGGGATTCAACAGTTGCAGCTTCCTCAGTATCACATTCATGGCTATGTCACATTAAAACTAATCTGGAAAACAAACCTCTGAGATTTTGGACACTGGATTGTTTCTGGCATATACAGCTATGTTTGTAAGGGAAATATGGAGGTCTCTTAGTTAATAACAAATATTAATTCTGAAGTTAGGAAAAGGTTATGATTTGAATTACCCATTTAGTTTGTGAAGATAAAGATTGGCTAGAACCTCTGGCTTCTTCTAACCTCAGTAGATGGTTTTGAAATCAGTACAGTGCTGCATTTCTAGTTTTGTAAATCAGGATAACATCCCGTTTGGCTCTGGGCTAGGCCAGCCCCCACATGCCACCTGCCCCTCTGCTAAGCCTTAGGGTCCTAACAGTGTGGAGAACTCTAAAAAGCTCCAACTCTAAGCACCACCTGCAACACTTCAAAACCTGTTGGCTCTATTTTGATGTTTTAGTTGGTACTGATCCATAGTTCAACTGCACAATATTCCAATGATGGAAGAACATTTTCGAAACAGGTTTTGGGCAATGTGGCATCTTTACTAATAAAACAAAGTTACATCATTGTCCTTTTTATTGTGTTTAATGAAGTTTCTTTTCTTTATTGTTTTATTGCTTTAGGAAGTCAGGCTGGCAGTCACTCTCTATACATATAAATGCATATCTAAGTTATTTAAATTATGTTATAAATATATATGTATATATGTGTATATGTGTGTGCATGGGTGTGTGTGTGTGTATGTGATATATATCTATATATCTATATCTATATAACTATATCTATATCTATCTATCTATCAATCTATCTATCTATCTATGTATATATATTTCTGAGAGAAGAATATTTCCTCACCTCCATTAATACTAGACTTGGCCAGTAACTTCCTATAGGTAATGGAACCTGACTAGTAGTTACAGTCTACTGATTCTGGGTTTAGCCGTAAGAGGCATCATTTTATTTTTATTTGGGTTTGTGGAAACTTCTAAGTTCTAAAGGGAGAAAAACATATCCCAGGTAGCTACTGACAGTCCAGCCTGGACCTCAAAATAATAACTGTGGCATAGGTCTAAATTTAACCTAGAGTCTAAAACAGAACCACTGCAGACAAAATGCCTTCCCACTAACAAGATAAATACTAATGGTTGTAAATTACAGATATTGGGGGTGGTTTGTTATGCAACATTATGTGGCAATAGTTGATGAATAAAAATGTTACCTGTAATCTTTAAAACATTTTTATTAAGATATAATGCACATGCCATACAATTCATGCATTTAAAGTGTACAATCCAGTGTTTTTAGAGTTGCGTAACCATCTCATCACCCTGAAAAGAATCCTTATTCTAAGTAGCAGTCACTCCTCACTGCCACTCAAATGCTAAGCAACCACTAATTTCTATCTCTATAAATTGGCCTATTTTGGATGTTTTATATAAATGAAATAATATAATATATGGTCTTTTATGACTGGTTTATTTTACTTAGCAAAACTCTTTCGAGTTTCATTCATGTTGTACCATATATCAGTACTTCATTCTTTTCTGTGGATAAATAATATTCAATTATATTAATATATACCATTTTATTTCATATCTTAATTTTAACTGAGTCTATTGAATGCTATTTGCAAAGGAACATAAAGTTACTATAAAAATTTATAACATATACCATGCTAATAAATGTTTTTTAGAAATGTCAACCTGAGACAGACCAGATCTATGCAACCCAGTATTATTTTTATGATGAGACAAGGTGAAAGAGAGATTGAAAGTTATTGGCTTATTTTCTAAGAAATTATACTGAGAAGTTAGCTATGTATATTGAACATCCCAACCTTTTCTTAAATAACTTAATATTCTTTCAACCATTGATTTAGTTAACCACTCTGTAATGTAGTTATATTGTTATTCTGTAGCTTGTTTCAAATTTCTTTTATTGCTATAGAGATTTAGATAGTTGAATTATTGTGTATTTTAATATTATGAAAATACTGTGAGTGCTTTTCAGTATCTGCATAACAAAGACTTACCATGAAACTGTGGTGATAAAGATGCTGTACTAAAAAGAAATAACAGCAATAATCTTGGTTCCATCTCTTACTAGCTGTTTGAGAATGGATAATTCATGTACCTGTAACTTCCAAAATAATAATGGGCTTGTATTAAGCACCTAGGTTTCAGTAAACAGTGTTCCCAGTAGTTGATGTGTACTCTCCCATTTGTTCCTAACAACAATCCTATGACCAAAGTACCACTAATATTTCCATTTCAAAGATTAAAAAATTGAGATTTAGAGATTAAGTGGTCTGTCCAAGGTTAAGACCTATATCCTGTATTTACAAACTTCTCAGTCCCAACTAAACTCTAGTTGCAACTAGTCACAAATGTCTTTCAGCTATCATTTGCCCATCTATGGAAGCAAGGTAATACCTATGTGATCTTCACAGCAGGGTGATATTGTATATGAAGTACATAGAAAGATATAGGATAACAAGGAATAAACAAGCACAGATTACCTTCAGTGATGGGCTTCTTCTAGCTATAGACAGGAAAATGAGATAGGAAAATGACCATCTGTATGATCATTCTGGGTCTTAGCAACTTTGTAGCCTGGGATATACAATTGATCTTACAGAAAATTGGCAAAATAGCTAATGATAATTTAGGGCATATTCTGAACACTAGTCTTTCCTGTTTTTCTTCCAACTTAGTCTGTAAACATCTAAAATGGAGCAGCCCTCTTGGGTAGCTTCACGTGAGCTACCTGAGAGGAAAATAGTCTCCCCTATCAAGTTACTGCATGTGTAGGACACCTGGCATGAGTGTAGGCATTTTAATGCAGAAAGAGCAGTTGGGGGTCACATTTCTCAGAAGAAGGCTATAGATCTTGTAGGTATTTAAGACTTCATGGACTCCTGTCTGAGGCAAAGTGCTTCTGGGTAAAAAAAAAAAATGACAAAGCACTAAATTAAATGGAAGATTATGGTATTCTTCTCTTATCATTTTCCTTTAAATTATAACCTCAAGGAAAACCAAAAGTAAAGTGTAGGACTTACATGTTCCAGAAAAATAATGAAAATGTGTAATTTTTGAAGTTTATGGAACAATGTGAATGTTTCCTAGACTTCAGATTTTGAAAAATATTGTTATCCAATATTATGCCTGGTTAGAGATGCAATATGGCTCGGTGATAGAATGTGGACACACCTAGATTTGAATCCTTCCTCTACATATTCATTTTCTCCTTGTTTCAACTTTGGGCATCAAGTTGGGGATTTGAGGAAAGGAGGTGAATAAACAGTAGCTACCTAAGGCATATAAGCAAATACATTAATATAGAAGGTAAATTTGAGTGTGAATATCAGAATGGAAAGAGGACTAAATAGGGAGAAGAGAAATAAGCTTTGTGACACAAAAGAAACAAGATGGTTTGGGTTTGAAGGAGAGTAATGACAGGTTTAGGAAATAATTAAGAGGGTTTGTATAATTATTGCCACAGCTTCCTAAATTAACGTACATGACTTTATTTGACCTCCAGTCCAACGTATCTTTTATTCTCATCAAAAACACTTTTGCTTGTTTTCTGTTCAATTGTTCAGCCTTATTTCTCACTATTCTCTTTGCATATGAGGCTCTCCAGATCTCCAGAACTTCCACCCCACCCCTAAATACACCTTGCTTTTCCACACTTGCAAAGCTTTACATATGAAATCCAATACCTAAAATGCGTCCTTGCCCCTTTCACTTGGGGATTAGTTCAACATCCTCAGGTTGCCTTCTATTTAACTGAACTTCATAATTCTCCCTTTCCTTCTTTTCCAAACATTTATTGAGCATTTACTGGCTCAGGCTCTATGCAAGAAGCTAGGGAGTAGAAGATGAGTAAGACATATTCTCTTTTCTTAGCAAATTCACAAACAAAAGCCTCAGTTTTTCATCATTACATTCATGTATTCTCTGTTTTGAAGACTGATTCTGAGTATAGAACAGCTTATTTAATCTTTGGCTCCTAAAAATATGAACCATAAATTTAAAATCCAGACAAATATGTGATTGCATTCATACATTAATCTTACAGAGAGATATTATTATTTTACTGAATATATCACAGATAAATTAAAGAAAACAGTTATGAAGAAATGATGCTAAACATTTCATAAGTATATATAAGAACAAATGCAGTAACACAGACACAATTTCTTTGTGACAATTAGTACCTGAATATATAAATACAGAATGCCTAATATGGTCATAGGTGCTATACTCATATTTCTAGGCACTATTAGGAAATTGAAAAGAAGGCAAAAGCATCTCCTGGCATGTAGAGCTTACAATGTGATTACATTTTTCAGGAAGGAACACTCAGTACTCACATTTGATAAGGTAGTGATAAAAAGCTCTTTTGCTGCCATCTCCTTACAAATAGAACTTCCTTTCCATGCATTTAGATGACAGCTGTGGCCCACAATAACATCATTTTAAAAAATGTGGATTGAAAACTCCTTTAGAATAAAGGTGTTTTTTGTTCCTCTTTATTTTTTAATTGCCTAAAAATGTAAAACACATAATAAACACTTAATTTGTTGAATGAATGAATGGATGAATGATGAACAAAAGAAGAGAAAGTTCCTTTCCTCAGACACCAATATTTCTTTTTTGGGAAACTTATTTCTCAAGAAAGAATTCAAAGGCATTTATGAGCATTTCTACTCTGAGCTTTCTGTTGCCAGATTGTCGATTTTGGAGTCAACATAATTGCCATACTGGTGAAGTTGGAGAGTTTAGGGACACTCTAAGGAATGATTTCAAAAGAATCATTAGTGAAGCATGGGAGAAAGTAGAATGAACAAAATAAATAAACCATATAGTCAGCAGTAAAACTTGCGTTGTTGGTTTACACAATAGATAAGCTAAAGTCACACCTAAGGCACCAGCACCTCAGGGCCAACAAAGAGAAATGTATGCTGCAACAAACTTAGCTGATGTTTTTCAATCAAAAATGACATGAAGAAGTCATCTTAATTGCAATACACATATATTTAGTATTTTAAAAAAGAAAGCTTTGTTTTGAATTCTGAAATATATAATTTCATTTTAAAGATTCCAATCTGACTCTGCTGACATTGCAGGTTTCTACAATAGAACAAGCAGTTTTCACTCCTGGGAAAAATTTTAATTAGCCAAACAGCTCAGAAAATAACCCACTTAGTCATTGTCTTTGATGGTAAACAGATAGTCCTGCTGTAGGAAAAGAGCTCTCACAGGCATTCTGCTTCCTCCTGCTTTTTAAGTATTGGGGGAAAGAAGAGCGGTGGCAGTGATAAAGATTAATAAAGTGGGTTGGAATTCATTCTCTTATGTGTATTTATAGCCAAAATTTCTGTGTATTTCTGTGTATGTTTGTGGTTGCATATCTATGTGTCTAGGAGTTTTAAAGCAGTCAATTATACTGAACAATTGTAACAAAGGACAGAGAAGAAATTCTGCAGATGTTGATTTTTCAAAGTTTCTTTGCACTTTTCAGTATGCAATATTAACTCAAATTTCAATATCCAGGACCTCTTTATATCTTGTCTTCTCATTCTTCTTTCTTCTTCTTCTTTGCTATTTGATATTTTTCCTACATTCCCCAAATATTTTCCTATTGCAAATAAAAAAGCTTGATCATTTCTATAATGGAAGGATTAGAGTTCCCATGAGCAGTTTCTTTCTGTTTAAAAACCATTATAAGTATGAAAAAGTGCAACTAGCTCATGACCAATGCAGCTGTTCATTGAAGTATCAGTATAAAAACTGAAAAGAAAAGAAATACCTAAAAAGGATAAGATTTTTTTTTCTTTTTCTTCCTTTTTATACTATTATTGGCTGCTAACATCCAGGTCAGGACCAGGGATAATAAATTAGTGGGGTAAAGCCATAACACAGTAATTGATGGTCATGCAACCTCTTTTGTTTATGCAATTTCCACTGCACCAGTTCAAGGCATGTATAAGTAAGTTATATAACAGCTGCCCAGAGAACTTCATTTTGTTGAAGTTAGAGCATTTTATATATGCTTTGTATGCATGCACATCATTTTTACTTGCTATTTGGGAAAAGAGAAGCTAATCTTTTCAGGTTTTTTATATTGCTAAGTTATACTATACCTTGTTTTTTTTTTTTTTGTTTTTTTTTTAAGATTCTGAAGTTAGTACTTCTCTGGAATGGCTACCTCTTACTCCTACTTTCTCATGAAGGTCTAATTCTCTAAAACAGGTTCGCTTTACTTAGTAAAAATAGAACATAGGTTTCTAAGGGTACATTATCTGGAAGCTTATCTCCTGTGATGTTGAGGAGTAACATGACCAACACTGTATCATCACAAACACAGCCCATCATATTTCAGGTATATTTTCGGCTACTGCACTCTAGAAGAGTACTTAACATGCTGAGAATTTGGTCTGCCATGGTTTTCATTCATTCATTAGGGGTTTTTGACACTAAACATTTCCAGAATTTCTGCCCTTATGGAAATTTAACACATATATTCTCTCAGTTCATTCTTCATTATGTTATCTATTTAGAGGCTGACAATTAGGGCAGTGGAAAATCTTAACTGCTTGTAGAAGGGAAACCTAATGATAACATTTGAAGAACTAGACTCATCCTCTTTCTTCAGGGGTTGAGAAAGAGGAACCATACATTTTTTTGGAGGGCAAGTTTCTGTCTTCGTTTGTGATTCTGTAAGAGTAGGTAAGCTTCTAAATTTTGACTGTGGTCAAAAGGTAAACCTGAATATTCTGAATTTTCATTTTCCTCTGTTTTCAGTCTCATATTGACTCTCCTATGCTGATGATACTTTTCTCTGGGTGGCAATGTCTTATAATACTGAGGAGTTTAAATCTAATTTAGTAATTTACATAGTAACCAATCTTAACATGGTGTCACATCCAAAGAAGAATAACTCTGACTCAGAGCATGTAAGCATATGTGGATTTTTAAAACAATTTGGGCCATACAACATGTAGCAAAACATCCTAAATAATTATGTCTCCATGCCAGTTATTCAAACAGCTCTTCTAAGTCTCTGGTCCCATTCTCTAACCCCAAACTACTTAAGCTCATTTATTCTTCTGTCTTCTTCATGCTTTCCATTATCATCCTTGTTTCCTTCACTGGGTATGCATAACATCTATTTCCTAAAAGCTTCTTGCTGTTTACTTTTTATAATTCTCTTAAAATTTTAATTAGGAAGTATTTCACATCTGCAGAAAAATAAGAGACTAATTTAACCAACAGTTATGTACACACAACTGAGATTAACCTTACTTCATTCTCTGGAGTATTTTGTGTAAAGTGGAGACTAAATGTTCCTTGAATGTTCTTAGCAAAAAGCTTCTAAGCTTAGGGTGTGTGTATGTGTGTGTGTGCACAGAGATTTTAACATTCCGATTCGATTTGTTTTTAGCACTTATGTTTTCTATTTCTCAGTTTAGTAACTTATATTATGGGTTGGTTTTATATTTTTACTGGAAAATGTCCATTTAAATTGCCAAATTTATTGCAATATATTTTTCAAGTTTTTGCCTATGATTTTGTTTTTTTTGCCCCAGACAGTTACTCCTTCAGGCTTTCCCAAAGAGAACAGAAAGTGGAATACAGAGCTTGGGAACTCTTTCTGTGCTGAAGGGTTTGAAGAGAAGATGTCCTGTGTTATATGTTGTCACTTTAGAATTTGTTTTTAATAAAACTTTTATAGGAGGAGAAACATTAAATTTGTATTAATCATGTATGAATTTGGCTCACTGGTTTGTTTTTTTTTTTCAATAGTGGATTTTTAAGCTTTAAGTATTTAAACTAGAAAGGCCCTACATTTAGGTTTTACTTCTTTTGTTTTTTTAGATTTTTATTTATTTATTTTTAGAGATGGGGAAGGGAGGGGGAAAGAGCAGGAGAGAAACATCAATGTGTGGTTGCCTCTTGTGCTCCCCTCACTTGGGGACCTGGCCTGCAACCCAGGCATGTGCCCTGACTGGGAATCAAACTGGCAACCCCTTGGTTCACAGGTTGGCACTCAAGCCACTGAGCTACACCAGTCAGGGCAGGTTTTACTTTTTTTAATGAAATAATTACACCAGAATATCTGAGTGGCTGATTTCTGCCCAGCATGCATACACGAAGGTAGAAAATACATTGATTTTTCTTCCATTGATAATAGAAAGAAAGGTTACAGCTTCCAAAATGTCTTATTCCAGAAAGAGTCATACTTGGAATACTGTATTTTATGTTAATAAAAATAAAATATGTGGGTGATTCATCAAGTATATCATTTTGGCTTTGAGTTCCCAATGGGGAAAAATCAGGTAATATGATAATTGGAAATGTATTAAAATATTTTATTATATCATATGAAGTACATTGTAATCCTATTTTAATTTTTTTGTTAAATTTTATGGTCCAAAGAGCATTTATTAGGTGTCAGATGACTAGGTAGCCTTTTTTTTTTGCATTGTTCTTCTATTATAGCCATTACAATTTCCCCCCATTGCTCTCCCTGCCCTGCCCATCCCCAGCTCCCATAGTCAGTCCCCATCCTGTTTTCCATGCCCTTGGGTAGTTTTTACTTATGTGAAGGAACATTTATTGTTAAAAAATATTTTTGTTTCTATTTCAATACCCAATATACTTGGACCTTACCGAGTTGAACTCTCCTGGTGTCCAATGAAACCCAGTTTGAGCCCTTGGATACTAAATCGATAATCTGTGCAATGTTGTAAGTTGTCACAGCTAGTGTCCAGATGCTATAAGGAGGTTTTAAAGGCTTACTAGGAACAGTAGGAAATAGAGTGGCAAAATAATTGCTACTATATTAGCAAATATTTTTAGCACTTGGTTCTGGATACTATGCCAGGTAATTTATTGTCAATATTTTATCTAATATTTACAACAATCCTTTAAGGATATAATTCTTATTATCTTTGTTTTACCACCAGAGAAGTAAAGGCTCAGTGAAGTGAAGTAATTTTCCCAAAGGTATGGTGCTAATTAGTGGCATTGCTAGGCCTTTTCTAATTCTAAAATCAATTTATATGCTGCATTTGCACTCTTGACTATGGAAGAACTAGAAGTATGTGTCCTAAGTAGATGTTGATTAAAATCAAGGTGGAATTTTGTGACTCCAGAATATTTGTTGCCTAAAAACTTTCCTAATTGACTTGTCTTGTAATTACCTATATAAACTGTAAGGTGTAATTGATGTCACTGTTTACCGAAGTTCCTAAAATATAACTGAAATGTTTAATTGGTAGGTGGATTGTTCTTGGAAATAAACGTTCAACTGCTTAATAGAAATTCACATACACACATATGTACATACATGCATACCCATGTACTCACATGCCCACAGACAAGCATAGAAAAGATGCAACATTGCCTTAGGGTACACATAGACTCTTCTGAAATAAAGGAGAGTTCAGAAGAGAATTATCTTATATAGAGCTAATGAACTTTAAGTGGGAAGGGATGGGTGACAGGAAGTAAGAAACAAATTCTTCTCCTAATCTCGTTTAGCCTTTGAAATCCACCTCCTTCTGCAGGTTTATAAAGGCTCCATGTCCAAAATTTAAAGGTGAGAACAAAGAATCATTTGGGACATGTTCGCTCCAGTATTTGATAGTTAAAGCTAGATAATGCATTCATTCAATCATTATTCAAATATTTGACTGCATACCATGGAGCAGCAGTTATTGTCAATGCTGGATGTACAGTGATGAACAAAATAGGTTTGTAGAATTCACTGTCTGGTATAAAACACAGACAATAAGCAAACAGACAAAAGTTTCTTACCAACAATCACATTATTCAGTTTTCAAACTGTGACAGAATAATGTGACACTTTGGCACGAATACAGCTGCTCAAGCCCTATGTTACTTCAGAAAGCCTGTGCCTTTGTATTCTTGTGTGTGCTCAAGAGATTAGTTGTTCAGGTCATTATAATACATATCATTTTGAGAGACACTGACCTGGTAGATTGAGTAAGTATTTAGAGAATAGTCAAGTTATAAGGAGGTTCAAGTGTCCTATTTAGCCTAGTGCTTCTTAAACTTTTTTTGTGTATTTGTATCACCTGGGATCTTGTTAAACTGCAGATTCTAATTCATTCAGTAAGTTTGGGATCAGTGCCTAAGATTCTGCATTTCAAACAAGTTTCTAGGTGATGCTCATGCTCCAATGCTAGTGGTTGGAGAACCTTGCCTTAGGTAGCAAAGCCGTAGTCGATGGTGATGTATGTGTAACACTTATATATATATCAGACTTTGATCATTCTCATTCATCTAAGACTCCTCTCATCAAATTGTGAGAGTAGAAATCAGAATTCTCTAAAGGTGCTAACTAAAGATGCAAATGCCCCAAGTGATTGCATGCACATTAAATTTGAAAACAACTGCTTAAACACACACACGCGCGAGCACACACACACACACACACACACACACACACCAAAAAACAATGGCCAAATTGTTCACCAAGTGTGAAACAAGTTTGAATTTCTCAATTTACTATAGATCTGTGGTTCACCAACCTGGTAACACATTATCACCAGGGGAGATATAAAAAATCACCTGGGAGATGTAAAAAATACCAGTGATCTTGTCCTATCCCTAATCAATTAAATCAAAATTTCTGGGGGTGGGACCTAGGTATCTGTATTTTTGGAAAGCTTCCTGGGTGATGTTAATGAATGAACATTGTCAAGAGCCACAGTTACAGCACAAATTAGTTTTTTTTTTAAATTTAAATGTAGGAATACAATTGATTTAAGTAGAAGTTGTGCAGTTAATAGAGTATGTCTTTGTCATCTTGCCTTTCTGGGCCCTTGTTGCATACAATTTTCCTCCCCGGGTCATGAATTACCTTAGAGTTCCTTTCACGGTGTCTCATTGACCTCATGTATCCTTTATCCTGTCTTTATCTCTTCATCAGAAGCAAGCTTGTTCCTCAATCCCTGTGAACCCATATTTTTCCTTTCCTACAAGTGAGTAGAAACAGATTAAAAGAGGAAGTCATCCTAGGTTATGTGTAAATTAATGTGCTTTCCCATTTTTGTACTAAACTGCCTTAACCCAGTTTAAATAGACTTTAAGGTTCTTCTGATATTGGAAATTTCAAGCATGACTGTTTAGAATAACATATTTGAGCTCCAATTGAACAGCCACCTACTCCAATAACCTTTAGCTCTGGTCTTGTTTAAGGAGGGACTCCTGTTTTGTTGTTTATTTCATTATAAAAGGCATCTTTTCCCACAATAAGTACTGTCTAAGGTATTATATGATGTTCTATGTTTTTTCTTTTTAAAGAAGAAAATGCTAAATGTGACAAGGAAGTCATTTTAATAGCAGTTTCTTTTGTTATGAAAAGGAATTTAGTAATTTTTTTAAGTATATGCTTTCCTAAGCATGAGGTGGTGAGTAATTCTTTGATCATGGCCTTATAATTAGGGAAACAGAGGGGGGAAAAAGGATACACAAGTATGATAATTTGGCTACTTCTAAAAGGGAACTGTTATATCAACATCAATTAATATTTACTGAGCACCTACTGGGTACATAGCACTCTGCTAACGACTTGAAAAATGACATGGAATGCATAGCTATAAAATATAATTACCAGGGACTATTTTTGACTATTTGTTTAAATTCATTATAGTAATGATGAGCAACCATTATAGCAAGGGATACTTGTAATTTGCTTTCATTAATAAAACTGATTCCTAGGGAGATATGCTCTGAAGGAGAGAAAATAAACCATGTTGAAATATTATTTTATATTATTCTGATGATGACTACATGTACACACAGGTGGGGCCAACTGCTATAATTCCAACTATATGATTCTCAAATTTCAGTCATAAGCCCATTCCCAGAAGATGTATGGAATCCAGCACACTGCTTGAGATTTCTTCACTTATCATATGTGAAATTATTGCATGGTATTGATTTTGTCCTATGGGCTCAGGTTAATAATACAGCTATGTGTGTATATTACTCAGATGTAAGGAAAATAAATGAGACTCATTCCACAACTCACACAAAGAAAGCATTCTCACTTCCTTATCCTGGTGGAAGACAAATTATACATTTATACCTGTTCTATTTTTTTTTTTTAAAGAGAGACAGGCTTTGAACTGTGTGACATAATGACCTGAAAATGTTAGCAAATTCATTGGTGTTTGGGCTAAAGGATCTGTGCCATAGCCAGGTGAAGAGTAACAGGGCGCCCTTACTGGAAGATTCATGCCTGGGAATACTAGGACAATCTGGAAGTTTCATGAACATTAACTTTACCTAGGATATAGAAATTGACCATGTTACTTAAAATTCAGAAAAAAATAATATTTAGTGTAGATTCTCACACTAATAAATTCAATTGATCACTTTTTAGTATTTTGGTTGAGCATAGTTCTATCATTTGCAGTACAAAACAATTTTGCAAATATTTTCTTTCATGTATTTATAATGTATACATTTTCTAGTTCCAGAAAATATCCAACATGCTTGCCTTGTCAGATAGGAAACATAGATTGAGGAAAACATAATGCATGCTCTTATCATTCTAGAATGTCTGCAGTATGCTCTATGCCATGCCTTGAAAATGATGAATTTGAATAGCCCAGAGAGGCACGGTCCCTATATTATGGGTCATATTTCAAATTTTTATTAAAATTATGGTTTTCCTTGGGCCTGTGAGGGTAAACTTATCTACCTGGCTTGATATTCTCTCTTCAGTTGGTCTGACATAAGAAACTTTCCACAGATGAGGAAATGACTTAGATGTATTTGCTAGGAAGCTGATGAATAAAATCCACTGTTCATTTTCAAATTTCACTGTATTTCTTAGAGCAAATAGCGTAGCCAGAGTACATATTGGAAATAGTGTGCCTAATTTCAGTGACTAATATGAAGCTAGTATTGTCAGGAGGAGGGAAGGGGGAGAAGTTTAAATAAACAGGAAAGGAAAAAGAAGGGAAGGAATGTAGGAAGCAAGGAAGGCACATGCATGTGTATTATGGGATACACATCCTGAACGTGAGAACCTGACTACCAAGTTCACCAGCTTCTACTGTTTTCAAAGAGATGATCTGATCAGAAAGGAGTACATGTAATCAAGTTTTGGAGAACTGTTTACCCATTTCTAGTTCACATGTCTTATCTGCGATCTTAGAAGAAACAGTTGGTGAAATAGAGTCTTGAACAATGTAAGCAATCAGTTCTCCATAGGTATTAGTCACTTGTAAAAACTAAATAAGTAGAGGCACTGTCTTTGTCCTGGATTATCTTTTTCAGGATATGTGTATGGTGAACAGCCTTGCTAGATAAAGATAGTGTCTTCTGGTAGAATAGAGGGAAGATATGATTCTGTATATATACTAAAAATAGTGTCTCCCTCCAGGAAGATGATCATACATGCTCAGTGTATATTATTAACTGTAGTTTATGCTCCAAGTGTCTCTCCTGTAATGCAACCCACTGTCTATGCAGATGTCACCTGGCCCTTTTCATATGCCCTTGGAAATTGGGGCTCAGGGAATATAAACAAATGCTGATACTCTGGGTACTGCTCTCACAATAAACAATAAATTGTCTTTTGCCTCTGACCAAAGAGTCCCATATCTTCTTTTAGACTAACTTGTTAGGTTGCAAGTAGGATAAAATCTCAGGCTCTTCTCAGCTCTTGACAAACAATAGAATGTCAGATCTAAAAGGGATATCAGAGATATTAAGTCCAACACTTTGTTTTTATAAATGAGGAAACATAGACCCGGAATTTAATTTAGCTGCCCAAGATCAAAAAGATGATTATCAATAGAACCAGGATTAAAGGTATTTAAAACATACCCACTAGGCTAACAACTTTAACTATGAATTTGATGATAATTATATTTTAGGTTCAACAGTGTTCCTTCCACGTTGTCTTAGATTTCTCCTATATTTTTGTGTCCCTTTTCATGCATAATTTGTTTTAGTGTACCATGGTCTTCAGGACCAGGGGGATTAAGGCCCAGCACCCTTGCCTCAGGTTGTGAAAATTCTGACATATAACATGCTAGCAATCTTCTGTTGAACTCAGCTGAGCTTATGCTCTCCAGGGATTTTGCCATGACTATACCTTTCTTGACTTCCTGTCTCTGCCCTACTCCCCCTCACTCTCTTACCAGTTTCTCCTGGGAGCATTCCCTTAATAAATACACAAATATTCATCTCCAGGTTGGCTTCTGGGGAACCTGACCCAAGATGGTAATTTAATTATCCAAGCAAATTAGGCAAGACTATGAGCTTTGAGAGAACAATATTTGTATATATCTCTTCTCTTTCTCACCAGGAAAATCTGATGAGTAGAATTGGGACTTCAGTTATAACGACCAACTCCTATATCAACACTATGATGACTCTACACTCAGTATATTTTAAGAAGAGCATTGAACTTAATGAGTGTTACTACCATCAGAGTAAGAGTTAAAGAAGGAATGATTGACTAACTAAAGGTGGTGAGACAGCACAAGCTCAATTCATAGATATAGCTGTCACCTAAAAATTATGATGTGCCTACTTTCTGTAAGGCACTGTAGTATATATAGAAATAAATGACACAGTCCCTTCCTTCAGGAAAAATAGGTTTAAAAAAATAAGACAGGACTTTTTGCAGTGTGAAGAGGGTTGTTCCAGAGCCTAAGAAGTAGAAAAATTGAAACTACATAAAATATATTAACAGAACTAGTTTATTTATTAATTCATTCAAAATGTTATGAATGAAGTGCCCATTGTGCACCAGTGACCAGGTACAGTTCTAGGGACTGAACCACTGGTGTGCTGGTGACTAACAACTAGCTAAAAACAAGCAGGCCTTGTTGTGTTTGCCAGTCTCCATGGTGGAAATACTCCCACCATGGCTGATTTAATCTACCAAGGGTACACCAGTTGACTCACAAAATTCCTGAAAAGGTAACAGTGAACTTTTGTAAGCCAGCACAGGCTGTCTTCAGTATAAGCCGGTTCCAGCACACCATTGCCTGAGGACATATCAGCGAACACCACAGAAACAGTTTCTGTCTGTCAAGGCTTTGCTGACAAACATGTACAAATGCTGCTTGACTTATGATGAGGCTACATCCTGATAAACACATTGTAAGTTGAAAATATTGTAAGTTAAAAATGTATTTAATACTAAACTTCACAGTATGGTTGTTTATCCTTATGATTGTGTAGCTGACTGGGATCTGTGGTTCACTACTGCTGCCTAGAATCATGAGAGATTATCTTGTTGTATGTCACTAGCTTGGGAAATGATCAAAATTCATAATTCGAAGTATGGTTTCTACTAAGCATATATCACTTTTGCACCATTGTAAATTCGAAAGTTGGGGACTGTCAGTACACCAGCAAATAATGTGCCTGGGAAAGCAGAAAGAAAGAGAAAGTTACCCCTGAAAGGACCCATTCACCCAGTTTTTAAAAGGAGGGGGCAGGAAAGACTTCCAAAAAGATGACATTTACTTGGAGACGGAAAGCATGATATGCAGTTCATTAAGTAAAGGAAGGCTGGATGAGGGAGGATGGTTTCTTTTAGGGAACTGAAAAGGGTTCCCTTTTCTGGAAGAAAAGCAGCAAGATGTGAGGTTGGATACATATGAACGGATAAACTGTGTCCAGCCTCTTAGGATGGGTTAAGCAGTTTGCACTTTAGCCTAAGGCATAATTTCCTCCAGCAAATCTTCAAAATACCCATATGTGTATGGAAAAAGAAAAGAAAAAGGAAAAGAAAAAAAAAGCATTTGCTCAAAAATGTTTTGGTTATACAGGTTAATCAATATTAAATTGGTGTCCTTACTTTATGATTTCCAAGAGCCTTTAATATATTGATACCCAGTGTGACATACCTAGAGTGAGGTATAGTACATACCCTTGCCTGAAATTATTTGACTGTTGAACATCACCCATATATTTTTAGGATTATATAATAAGAGTAGCATGCAAGGGAATTAATGTCCCCAAAGACATTCTGGAAACTACTCTCCTAAGAACAATTGGGAGATATTGTAAGTTTTTAAGCAACATTGACATGATCAAATAATGCCATAGCTATATATTTTTCACTAATTAATAATTTGTTTTTAATCATGTTTTTCTATTGCACTCCCAATCCTCCCCAACTGGTTTCTATGCCCAAATCATAAAAAGGTCGAGGAATACATATAAACATATGTAACAGTAAAATTTAAAATAGTTATACAGAGGTAGTACACTAGTACTAAATGTAGGAGATTTAATTGTTTTGGATTCTGACTTTAATGTCTCTTTTTAAAATTTCCATTAGTTTTGAGAAGAGGGTAGGATAAGATCTGGGCCTTTCTCAACGTTTTGGCCTAATTTTCTTCGAAGGGAAACAATGGTAAGCTAATTTATTAATCTCTAAAATATTATAGGCTCATATCAGAAGTGTAAATTGTAGTTCAAATTATCATGTATTGTATATCTACTTTATGGCAACTTTATTCTACATAAAGAATGAAGGGGGTAGCGTTTGAAGTAGAGGGAAAAAGAAAGACGGTGGTGGAGACAAAAAAGACCATTTAGCAACCTATCAGATCTTGATGAAGTCTGATGTAATTAACAAACTTGTAATATCTCTAGCAATTGTAATTCCAATT
>PVJD01011060.1:0-48970 GCA_004026545.1 Mormoops blainvillei | reverse complement strand
AACATACACAAACCCACCCACCTGGGAATCAGCACCAGAAGGTCCCAATTTGCTTGTGGGTAGCAGGGGAAGTGACTGAAAGTGGGGCAAGAGCTAAGCAACTGGCATTGTTGCCTCTCGGACCCCTCCCCCACATACAGCATCACAAGGTAGTGACGTGGATTACCCTGCCGTGGTGAATACCTAAGGCTCTGCCACTCACAACATAATAGGCACATCGAGACAAAAAAAAATATGGCCCCCCAAAAGAACAGATCAAAGCTCCAAAATTAGAACTAAGTGATAAAGAGATAGCCAAACGAACAGATGTAAAGTTCAAAACACTGGTAATGTCATGCTCACAGAAATGATTGAGTATGGTCACAAAATAGCGGAAAAAATGAAGGCTATGCAAAGTGAAATAAGGAAAAATATACAGGGAACCAACAGTGAAGAGAAGGAAACTGGGACTCAAATCAACAATTTGGAGCAGAAAGAAGAAATAAATATTCGACCAGAACAGAATGAAGAAATAAGAATTCAAAAAAATGAGGAGAGGCTTAGAAACCTCTGGGACAACTTTAAACACTCCAACATCCGAATCATAGGGGTGCCACAAGGAGAAGAGGAAGAACAAGACATTGAAAACTTATTTGAACAAATAATGAGGGAGAACTTCCCCAGTCTGGCAAAGGAAATGGACTTCCAGGAAGTCCAGGAAGCTCAGAGAGTCCCAAAGAAGGTGGACCCAAGGAAGTACACACCAAGGCACATCATCATTACATTACACAAGATTAAAGATAAGGAGAGAATCTTGAAAGCAGCAAGAGAAAATGAGAGAGTTCCCTACAAAGGAGTTCTCCTAAGACTATCAGCTAATTTCTGAAAAGAAACCTTAAAGGTAAGAAGGAGCTGGAAAGAAGTATTCAAAGTCATGAAAGGCAAGGACATACATCCAAGATTACTCTGTCCAGCAAAGCTATCATTTAGAATGGAAGGGCAGATAAAGTGCATCCCAGATAAGGTCAAGTTAAAGGACTTCATCATCACCAAGCCCTTATTAAATGTTAAAGGGACTTATCTAAGAAAAAGATCAAAACTAGGAACAGTAAAATGACAACAAACTCACAACTATCAACAACTGAACCAAAAAATAAAAATAAAAACAAACTAAGCAAACTGTTAGGACAGGAAGAGAATCACAGAAATGGGGGTCCTATGGAGGTTATCAATGGGGAGTGGGAGGGGGGAGAATGGGGGAAAGGTACAGGGAATAAGAAGCATAAATGGTAGGCACAAAATAGACAGGGGGAGGTAAGAATAGTATAGGAAATGGAGAAGTCAAAAAACTTATATGTACGACCCATGGACATGAACTAAGAGGGGGAATGCTGGTGGGAGGGGCAGGGTGCAGGACAGAGGGAAATAAAGGGGAGAAAAAAATGGGACAACTGTAACAGCATGATCAATAAAATATATTTAAAAAAACAAAATTGGACTCACCTTACACAAACAAAAATCAAATCAAAATATGTTCAAGACTTAAACCTAAGACTTCAAACTCCTAGAAGAAACCACAGAAGAAAAACTTCACAACATCGGTCTTAGCAATGATTTCTTGGACATGACAGCAAAAGCACAGGCAACAAAGGGAAAAATAAACAAGTGTAAGTCTATCAAACTGAAAGACTTCGTCACAGCAAAGGAAATAATCAAGAGTGAAAAAGGCAACCTCTGGAACAGGAAAAAATGCAAATTTTATATTTGATAAGGGGCGAATCTCCAAAATATAAGGAACAAACTTGTACAACTCAATAGTAAAAATACTAATGACCCAATTTAAAAATGGGCAAAATATTTAAATAGGTGTTTCTCCTAATAAGACATACAAATGGTCAACAGGTATATGAAAAGATGCTCAACATCACTAATCGTCAGGGAAATGAAAATCAAAACCACAGCGAGCCATCACCTCACATCTGGTCAGAATAGCCATTATTAAACAAAAAAAAGTCAAATACAGGCAAAGATGTGAAAAAACTGGAACCTTAGTGCACTGTTGGTAGGAATGTAAAATGGTGCAGTCTCTATGTATAGAAAACAGTATACTGTTTGATTTACTGTTGGGCGCTTAGGTTGCTTCCAACACTTGGCAGTTGTAAATTGTGCTGCTATTAACACTGGGGTGCATAGGTTCTTTTGAATTGTTGTTTTGGGATCTTAGGGTATAATCCCAGCAGTAGAATTGCCGGGTCAAAAGGCACTTCCAGTTTTAGTTTTTTGAAGACATTCCATACTGTTCCTCATAACATTAAAAATAGAATTACGATATGATCCAGCAATCTCACTTCTGGGTATTTACACAAAAGAATTAAAACCAGGATCTTGAAAAGGCATTTGCATCCCCATGTTTGTTGCAGCATTATTCACAATAGTCAAGTTATAGAAACAACCTAAGTGTCCACTGATGGGTGAATAGATAAAGAAAATGTGGTATATGCATACAATGTAATATTATTCAGCCTTTAAAGAGAAGGAAGTTCTGTCACATGTGACAACATGGATGAACTTTGAGGACATTATACTAAGTGGAATAAGCCAGCCACAGAAGAATATATACTACATGATTTCATTTATATGAGGTATCCAACGTAACCAAACTCATAGGTGTAGAAAGTAAATGGTCGTTGGCAGGGGCTGGGGGAAAGGGGAAGGGGGGGTACTATTCAATAAGTATAAAGTTTCAATTACAAAAGATGAAACAGTTCTAGACATTTGCTGTACAAAAATGTGCATATAGCCCAGGCTGGTGTGGCTCAGTGGATTTAGCACCGGCTTGTGAACCAAAGGGTTGCGGGTTCGGTTCCCAGTCAGGGCACATGCCTGGGTTGCAGGCCAGGCCCACAGTGGGGGGTGTGTGAGAGGTAACCACACATTGATGTTTCTTTCCCTCTCTTTCTCTCTCCCTTCCCCTCTCTCTGAAAATAAATATATTTTTTAATGTGCTTATAGTTTTAAAATACTGTTCTGTACAATTTATTTGTTAAAAGGATAAATCTCATGTCATATGTTATTTTCTTACCACAGTAAAATTAAAAGAGAAAAAATAAGTGAAGGAGAGATAAAACTTTCTCTGACAAACAAAAACTTAGGGAAATTGTTGCCAATAGACCACCTATGCAAAAATCGTTGAGTCTTTCAGAGAGAAGGAAACAAAGATCTACATAAGAAGGAAGAGTGTGAGAGAATAATAAATTCAGGTAAAATACAATCTTTTCTTTTTCTTATTCTTAATGGGTCTAACAGATAACTGTTCAAGATAATAATAGTGACAATATTTGAGTGATTTTGCCTTGTGGATAAATAAAATAAATAAGAACACTGTTATAAGGGATGAGGGAGAAGAACTGAGACTACTCTGTTATAAGGTATGTGTACTACCTCTAAAATGGTAGTGTGTTATGAGAAAGTGCTATAGGTTAGTTGTAAATGGATGTCATAAAGTCTAGGGAAACCACTAATATTTTTTTCAGAAGAAGAAGAATATGCTATGAGAGAAGAGAAAATAAAATCACATAAAATGTTTAACTAAAACCAGAGAAGGTAGCAAAACGGGGTGTGGTAATGAAATGAACAAGAGCAATGGATAGAAAACAGTTAGAAACATAGTAAATATAGACTTAAATATAAGTCATAACACCATAAAAGTCCTAGAGGAGAACATAGGGAGGAAAATCTAAGATATTTTCAATGATATGTCCCTGAGAGCAAGGGACATAAAGGAAAGAATAAACAAATGGCACTTCATCAAAGTAAGAAGCTTTGGTATGGCTAAAGAAAACATCAGCAATATGAAGAGGGAACCAACCATATAGGAAAATATATTTGCCAGTGATACGTAGGACAAGGGTTTGATTTCCAAAATATATAAAGAGCTCACATGACTCTACTCCAGGAAGACAAACCATCCAATTAAAAAAATGGGCAAAGGACCTCAACAGACACTTCTCCAAGGAGAACACACGCAGGGCCCAGAGACACATAAAAGGATGCTCAGCATCACTAGCCATCAGAGGGATGCAAATTAAAACCACAATGAGGTACCACTTCACACCAGTTAGAATGGCCATCATAAACAAACCAACAAACAAGTGCTGACGAGGATGTGGAGAAAAGGGAACCCCAGTGCACTGTTGGAGGGAATGCAGATGGATGCAGCCACTGTGGAAAACAGTATGGAATGTCTTCAAAAAACTAAAACTGGAACTGCCTTTTGACCCAGCAATTCTACTGCTGGGATTATACCCTAAGTTCCCAAAACACCAATTCAAAAGAACCTATGCGCCCCAATGTTTATAGTAGCACAATTTACAACAGCCAAGTGTTGGAAGCAACCTAAGTGCCCAACAGTAAGTGAGTGGATCAAAAAACTGTGGTACACTTACAGAATGGAATACTATGCATCAGAAAGAAGGAAACAGGTACTATCCTTTTGTGACAGCATGGATGGAACTGGAGAGAATTATGCTAAGTGAAATAAGCCAGGTGGTGAAAGACAGATACCATATGATCTCACCTATAACAGAACCTAATGAACAAAACCAACAAGCAAGTAAAATATAACCAGAGACACTGAAATAAAGAACAAACTGACAGTAACCAGAGGGGATGGGGGGAGGGATAATGGGGGAAAGAAGGGTAAGGATCATCAAGGAACATGTATAAAGGACCCATGGACAAAGCCAAGGAAGGGGAAAGACTGAAGATGCGAGTTGGTGGTGGGTGGGGCAGGGGAAAGCGGTGGCAGGAAAATGGAGACAACTGTACTAGAACAACAATCTTTTTAATAAAAAAAAAAGAAACATGGTAAATATTAATCCAAGTACATAAATAATCACTTTAAATATAAATGGTCTAAATATGTCAAT
Source organism: Mormoops blainvillei (assembly GCA_004026545.1). NCBI lineage: Eukaryota > Metazoa > Chordata > Mammalia > Chiroptera > Mormoopidae > Mormoops > Mormoops blainvillei. The sequence continues at coordinate 44,063 of PVJD01011060.1, read as the reverse complement.
TAAAAGACAGACAGTGTCAGAGTATATTCAACAAAACAAGACTTGTGTGCGTTGTGTATAAGACACAGATGGATTAAAAGGGATGAAAAAAAGCTATATAATATTAACAATAACCAAAAGATAGCTGGACTAGCTATATTAAATTTTTTTAAAGATTTTATTTATTTGTTTTTAGAGATAGGAGAAGGGAGGGAGAAAGAGAGGGAGAGAAATATCAATGTGAGAGAGAAACATCAATGAGTTGCCCCTTGTATGTACCCCTAATGGGAACCAAACCCACAACGCAGCCATGTGCCCTGACAAGTAATCAAACTGGTGGTCTTTCATTTTGTGGGATGAAACTCAACCAACTGAGCAATACTCGTCAGGGCTATATTAAAAATTTTTTAAAACAATGTACTGATAAGTGCTACCACATAGAAGAGCCTTGAAAATATTGTGCTAAGTGAAATAAGCCAAACACAAAAGGCCATATGATGTGTGATTCCACTTAAATGAAATGTCCAGAATAGCAGATCCAGAGTGAAAAGTATTTTAGTGGATGCCTTGGGTTGGTAATGGGAGTGACTGCTAATACACATGGGTTTGTTTGGAGAATGATTAAAATGTTCAAAAACTGATTGTGGTGATGGCTGCACAAGTCTAAATATACTGAAAATAATTCAACAATACACTTTAAACAGGTGAATTATTTGGTATGTGAATTTTAACTCAATTAAGCTTATATAAAAAGGAAATGGTAATGATTTATATCTTAAGCAGGGTGGCATGTACATGAGTGTTCATTTTTTTATAATTCTTTAACTTTGCATTTATGTTATTCTCTTTGTAGGTAAAAATATCAATAAAATATTTTTTAGAAGCCTGACAGACCTGGATTCTAATTCTGGCTTAACCATTTAATAGCTAAGTGTTCTTGGGCAGATTACTTGAACTTTCAATGTCTTATCTGTAAAGCAGAGGTGTTAATAATAGTAACTCCCTCATAGCTTTTTTAATTGTGTGCCTGGCACATTGTCAGTGTTATTGTTAATTAATGTGAGCTCTAAGCCGTTGAGCCACTTGCCTACATAACCCAGAGTCATGGTTTCTTTTTCTTTTAACTCAACTTCCATATTTACTATTCCATAAGAATTCACAACTTTGATCAGGAGAATAAAATAGGACTCAGTAGGACCTATTGAGTCCTATTTAAAATGTCCTCACATAATAGCTCTATAGTCAATAAAGCTCATAACAAATCAGAAAAAAAAACAACAAAATTTCTGCCACTTCTGAGGGTGTTATCAACTAGTGTTCTAGTCTGGCTCTGGGAGTTCAAGTGTAGGCCAGATTAAGAGAAGAATATGCTTTTCTTTCTTAAACAGCCTCCAGAATTTGCGTCCATTATGAATTTAGTCTCCAGGTTAAGTCCTAAGAGCCTATGTGTGTTGTTCTTGCTATTATCCCACCTGAATTTCTAGCACATGATTTCAAAGTTAAAACTACATCTTTAAGTCTATTATACAGTGTTCTGGCCCAGATAAATGTCTCAGTGAATGTGTCAGGGGTAGGTAATCAGAGGGTAAAAGAAGGTAGAAGATTTATCCTAGCCTCTTGCAAGGGCTCTTAAAGGAGACTATTCTGTTCTCCATTAATCAGAAACAATTTATATTCAATGTATAATTATTGTGAGTCCTTTGCTTAAAGTACCTGCCCCACAGTTAGTTCACCACGTTAGTTTCCTTCCACCTTTCCATGTTAGTATCTGCCTTTTAGCCATAACAGCTTGAGACTTCCTCTACCAGAAAAAGGAAAATTGAAAAAGGGCTGAACCTAGACAGTTTAGCTATTTGTCAGCAACTCAGATAAAATATTCATTGGGACAGGGGAAGGCTAAACCATTGGATCTAAATGGAATTTTACTTCAGAAATGCCTTCCCTAATCCTTCCCTCACCCTACACTAAGATGATGCTGTGTTGCACAGTCCCACAGCATCCTTTTTTCATTACCCTTTTGTATGCAACATGTTTATACTGTTTAATTTCATGCTTGTGTTTCCCTCAAGATTCTATGGTTCATGAAGACAGGGAACTTGCCTTCCTTGTTTACTACTGTATGTCCATCAGCTAGTACAGGACCTTGCACATATTAGGTGCTCAGTAGATTTTTTGTTGCATTAATAATCAATCAATCCATGTAACAATGAATCATTTCCTGGCATAATTAATGGGAATAATTAAGAGTTTGACTGGAGACCCTGGACTTCCAAATGAGGTGGTCCTAAGAAAGCATCTCATTGTAAAATCGTTTATTTGGGGGAAACGTTAATGATTTACCTGTGTTGGGTGAGTACGTTTACAGCTGAAGGATGATTTGCACAGTAAGCCAGATACATGGATTTAAAATGAGGCATGAGGTTCAGTAGACAACCTCCTACTTTGTGTTGGTTTTCTGGAAATCTGTAGGTAGAACAGGTGAGACACAGAATGTAAAACAGGACACAGGAGGAGAAGATAATTCTAATTAAACCCAGGACAATGCAAACCTTTCAAATTCTTCTGCCAAAGTTAAAAGAGAAACGGTATTACAACCATTTTATCCATAAAATGCAAGTTCTTGAGTACAGCTTTAACTTTAGCCACTAAATAAAGGCCAATACATAGGATCAGATATTACTTATTTGGAATCAGTAGGTAGAGTTTTCTTCTAAAATGCTTGTTCAAATTTTAATATCAAAATTTTAACTGAGCATGCTAAAAACACCCTTGGCTAATTTAGGTGAAATTCAAGTACAGACAAAACTAATCAAATAAAAAAAGAAGTTCTACATAGTTTTGGTGGCCTGGTGGTTGCTAGGCAGGGTGGCCTCATGATTTTCAAATTTTGCTTTTTAAATTATAAATCACCTGCTTTCATTTATAGAAAAATCAGAAAAACACAAAAAGGAAAAAAAATTACTCAAAACTCCACCATTCAGAGATATCTGTTATAACAATTTTGTCCTATTCACTTGACTTTCTTCTATATGTTTTTCTATTAAATGGAAAATAAGGATCACAAATCTAGTTTGTAATCTGTTCTTCTCACTTAGTGACCATCTTTCCATATGAATAATCTGGATCATTATAGGCATTTAGAGTGGCTCCTCATGTCTTTTCAGTGTGGACTCTTACCATCTTCTTCCCTGGACAACTATCTGTGCCCCATAATGCTGAAGATACAGGGCAATCACCCCAATTTCCCTACAGATGATTAAAGTCACCAACTTCTCCAAAATACATTGCTTGGAAAATAAATCCTGGTACAGAAGTATACTGCCTGACGATAATTACAGTTCGTTCTGTAGTATGAAGTTGAACAACTCAACAATCTAGCTAGCCATCAAATACATGTTTTGGTTCACATAAAAATGTACTTTTCCCTTCCCTACTTTTCATATATTTCAACTGTTAATATAATAGACATGAAACCAGGAGTAATTAAAGGAGAAAAACAAGCTTGCGAAACTGAATGAATAACTGAGTAACTTTTCCAAGTAATTCACAATGTACAATATAAAATATATAATTGATGTCAAAGGCATCATCCATGGTCAACTGTGATGCTATTTGTCTCTTATACTGACCAGAAGCAGTAAACTGATATGATTTTTAAATAAAGTAAAAAATACAACTAGTGGTTTGACACTGTATCACCACCTGGTGCATTCACTCTGCTCTGGGACAATTTATCTAAGTTGTATCAAATGCATACATATAAAGTGACCTTATTTAAGACAATAGTTAAAAGGAAAACAAAACACAAAAACAATGTGTTGCTGGCTATCCTTATAGCAATATGCGACACTTACTTTGAACATTCTTCCAAGGCTTGGCAGAGTGTCTGTTGAAATGTGCATATTTCCTCAAAGTTTCCCAATAAAGATGTAAACTCCACAGTACTCAGACTGAAAAAAAAAATATATATGTAGTGTCAGTGAATGAAACTTGAGGATGACTCTAGTTATCTCTGTATAATCCAGTGAGCTGATAATTTGCTAAGCAGCAGCAAATGAAACAAGGGAAGCGATCTTTATATTTTAACTTTTGCTTTTTAACTTATTCCAACTCTGGTTTTAAGCAACTTTATAAAGCTTCTTTCCTTGATTTTCCTTTTCTATAATAAGAGTAATGATCCTAAAGAAAACAAATATTTGTAAGGTATTTTATAGGTGTTTCTTAGGTATTTTAAAAACCAATGAGTAAATGAATAATGAATGCTTAATATCTGAGTATCTACAGAGAACCAACTGGTGGTTGCCAGAGATGGGGAGTTGGGGTGGACAAAATGGGTGAAGGGAATCAAACAGTATAAACTTCAGTTATAAAATAAGTAAGTCATAGAGATGTAATGCACAGCATGGTGACTCTCATTAATAATATTGCACTGTATATTTGAAAGTTGCTAAGAGAGTGGATCTTAGAAGTTCTTATCACACAAAAAATTATGTAACTATGTAGGGTGATGGCTGTTAACTAGACTTACTGTGGCAATCATCTCACAATATATACAGACATCAATCAAATCATAATGCCATACACCTGAAATTAATACAACATCATATATCAATTATATGTCAATTTAAAAAATCTTAGCACCTAAACAAGTAAAATACATCATAGGTATTATGATAAATGTAAAAACTTTGGGGGGCCACGAGTGGGGGAAGGTAGACAAAGGGAGGGAAATGGGGACATTTGTAATAGTGTAAACAATAAAAATAAACTAAAAAATAATAAAATGTGGGTGCCTGGTTAGAAAGATAAAATAAAATAAAGGTGACTAGTCTAAATTGAGATATGCTCTATGTAAAATCTGTACATAACAGATTTTGAAGACCCAGTATAACAAAATAATATAAAATATCTCATTAATAATGTATATATTGATTACATATTAAAATTGATCATTTGGATATATCATGTTACATAAAATATATTATCAAAACTAAAAAAATAGTTTGAGTACTCTCTTCTAATGGATCTGGGAAAGTAAATGAAAAGTATATATGTTCACATAATGTACAGTGGAAAATAAGAAAATCCAGTTTCTACTAAATTAAAATGCTTATAAATTAACTAAAAGAAATTTTTATGAAAGGAAGTAGGAGGAAAGAAAATAGTACTGATTTGTTTGTTTGTAGAGTAGAAAGGAGTCAAACAAAGGCAAGCTGAGCAATTTTATCCAGGGCCTCTATATTGAGAATTTTCTCATTCATTCTTCTTCTGTCAAAACAGAAACAGACTCATAGATACAGAGAACAGACTGATGGTAGCCAGAGGGGAGGGGTGTTTGAGGACTGGGTGAAAATGGTGAAGGGATTGAGAAGAACAGATTGGTAGTTACAGAATAGTCATGGGAATATAAAATACAGCATAAGAAATATAGTCAATAATGTTGTAATAACTATGTATGGTGCCAGGTGGGTACTGGAAATAATCAGAGAGATCACTTTGTAAAGTATATAATTGTCTAACTACTATGCTGTACACCTGAAACTAATACAAGATAATATTGAATGTAAAGTGTAATTGAAAAAAGAAAAAAAATATTAGTAGGTGATAGTAACAAGAGCTAACAACACTGATATAGCCCTTAGGACTTATGCAAGCATTTTATAAATAATAACTCATTGGAAACTTACAATAACCTTTTGATGTAGGTACTATCATTTCCATTTTACATGTAAGGAAACCCAGGAACAGAGAAGTTAAGCAAATCAGCCAAAGTCACAAAGCCAGTGAATGGTGAAGCCAGAATTTGAATCAAAACATTTTAGCTCCAGAGTCCACACTCTTAACCACTTTTTGGGAGAAAACTCTGCTAAAGATTTACTTAAAAGACCAGAGTCTGCCAGATGTCCTTTCTTCTTAATAGAATAATACTATGGGAATATTTCCAAGAGAGTAATTTTGCTGACAAAGAAAAGGAAGACCCCAAAAAAACATTGCCAGTAACCCCTAGAGTATAAAAAGCTCCCAGTTCCTCTACTCTAATGTCCTCCTGTACCACAAGCTGGAAAACCCCTATTAAGGGTATCAAAAGTGAAACCTTCAGCCAGCCTCCCTGCTTGTTACTCTCTCACAGGCCTGAGAAACTGACTAGGGGCTTATTTGGCCCTTTCAGAATCAGATGATAAACAATCTGGTTTGGCTCAAATCACTCTGGGATCTACAAGACAAAACCAATAGAAACTTACTATAACTGAACTTTGAATTTACTTGGGAACAATGCAATTCTAATTCAGGTCTCTCATCTCCTCTGCCCTGGCTCTTTTCCTTTCCGTTCCTCTTACTGTTTCTTGATTGCTAATCAGTTACTCCTTCATTTGAAATCTTACCATCTCCCATCCCAGGGTTATCATTTCAGTTTCCCTCTCCTCTTCTGCCTATCACCTCCAGAAAATAAAAAAGGCATGCTTCACTTAGAGGTAGGAGACGAAGAGGGTCCAGTTTGACCACTGACTGGCTGTGTGATGGGTACAGCAGAAAGCCTTTCTGGACTTCAGTTTTCTTATTTATTCAATGGGAATAGTCATTTCTTCCAGGGCACTAGGTCTAATGATTCACTGAGGTTCCCTCAGCTCTTAAGAACTATGATTCACAGAACACTTCATATTTTACATAATAATGACAAAAGATGCATTGTTGTTATGTTTAAACTCTTACAAAACACAGAAATACAAAATCTTCTCACACTGAAGTACTTCCATAGTGCCAAGAAAATAACCAAGTGGGAAATTTAGCAAGATATGTCTAAGCGAACACAATTTGGAAAAAAGGAGAAAAGTAGGGAAACATATTAAACTTACTTAAGCCTGAAGTCAATAGTTTAGGCAACTTTCCAGCAAAAATAAATTCTTACTAAGCAAAAGAGGAGGATTTTGTCCTCCGTTATATGGATAGCTGCTAAATTTTCTATCTGATGTATAGATCATAATCTCTGGTAAAGATTAATCAAACATAAAAACGCAAACAAATACAATTAGCCACAATTTCTTAAATATGCCATGCCTTACAAGCACAAAAAAATGGACAGCCAATATTTTTCATTTGTGAAAATTATTTTCAATTCAGGTGTCACACAATGACTTCAGATATCTAAATTAGGATAAGGTTTGAACATTTTATTTAAAAAAATTAGCATCTCTTTATCATTCACTTTTGCCTGGGAAAAATACTGGCTTGAATTGCTCATATGAACATTCACAAACTGCCACATTTTTTCCACTCTCAGAGCATGGGAAAGAGTTTCTGCCCTGACAAATAAAGGTCAGAGTGAGCACAAGAATTTCAATTTATGTGCTGTCTGCCTAAAAACACCAGCAGGCCCTTTTCTTATAAGGTAAAAACAGATGTAGCACTTTTAAAATATACAAGATTAAAATGGTGACAGACAGAAATGCAGATCTTCCTATCCCTTTCGTAGACAGATCAGAAACAAAGCCAACCTCTCCAAAAGCAAGATCTTGCATAATTTCTGTTGACTCGACCATGTTCTTAGCAACCTGAGATCTGCGGAAATTCTTCTAAAGGGCAAAATCAATTATTCAGTGACATGAGAGTAATGACTCCATATGTTGATATTATCTTGTTTTATTTAGTAAGGAGTTTCAAATATAAACCTTACTTGTTATTGGACTGCAGGGGTCTTAGGTAAGTAACAAGAAGAGACTGAAGTTCTTTAGCATAATCTTTTTCAGTGTCCAGGATGTTCTGTAACACCTGTGAAGAAACAAAGGTCAAAGTATTGTAATTGTCAGGGTAGAACAAGGTAAAATATATCTTTAGATTTTTTAATCAAATTACTAGAAAAAAAGTCCATTGTCTCAGGCTAGCAGTGTAAGTAAGAAGAACAAATTCTGAATGCATTTTATTTCATTTTAGCAGACTACTTTTATAATTGCATCACAACTAGTTATATTGCATAACCCAAACACAAATTTTCAGTTACCCATAACTGCAGTGGCCTTGCAATTTACACAGTACTGTTCAGAATGATTTTGTGTGCTTTAAGTCATTTTATCCTCAAAAAGTTCTCAAAGGAATATTATTCTCATTTTATGGATGGAAAAATTGAGGGCAGCTACCTTAAAACATAGACCAGGTCTTCGAATAATGTCATTTTGTTTAACATTGTTTTGTTATCAAGTTAATGAGATGCCATAGGAATGTAGATCTTTTTTATATCAATTAGTCTATGGTAAAATTAGTTTTGGTATACATTGTTTAACTTAAAGTCATAGAACCTCTCAATGATATTGAGAATTTACTATAGAGATTCAATGTCAGGATAATTTAACAATAACTGATGTCAGACATCACAAAATATTTTTTAAGTTACATTTTTGATAAGACCTTTAGGGAAAAAAAATCTGAGGACACTGAATTTTTTAAAAAGGGTTAAAACTGGCCTTTTAATAAGGTAAAAGGTGCTATTATGAACAACTCAATGAGAAAAGGAAGCTAAAACATAAGGAATTTAACAAGTGAAATAATTCTGGGGCAACTTCAAACATAGCAATATTCAAATCATAGGGGTACCAGAAGGAGAAGAAGAAGAGCAAGAAAATGAAAATATATTTGAAAAAATAACGAAAGAAAACTTCCCTAATTTGGTGAAGGAAACAGACATTCAGGTCCAGGAAGCACAGAGAACCCCAAACAAGATGGACCCAAAGAGGACCACACCAAAACACATCATAATTAACATGCCAAAGGTTAAAGATAAAGAGAGAATCTTAAAAGCAGAAAGAGAAAAGTAGAGATTTACCTACAAAGGAGTTTCCATAAGACTGTCAGCTGATTTCTCAAAAGAAACTTTGCAGCCTAGACTGGCAAGAAGTATTCAAAGTGATGAAAAGCAAGGGCCTACAACCTCAATTAATCTATCTAGCAAAGCTATCACTTAGAATGGAAGGGCAGATAAAGTGCTTCCTAGACAAGGTAAAGCTAAAAGAGTTCATCATCACCAAACCATTATTATATGAAATGTTAAAGGGACTTATTTAAGAAAGAGAAGATCAAAACTATGAACAGTAAAATGACAACAAACTCACAACTATCAACAACTGAATCTAAAAAAAAAAAAACAAAGACAAACTAAGCAAACAACCAGAACAGAAATAGAATCATGGATATGGAGATCACATGGAAGGTTATCACCAGGGAGGGGTGGGTGGAGAATGGGGGAAAAGGTACAGGGAATAAGGAGCATAATTGGTAGGTACAAAATAGACAGGGGTAGGTTAAGAATAGTATAGGAAAGGGAGAAACCAAAGAACTTACATGCATGACCCGTGGACATGAACTAAGGGAGGGAATGCTGGAGGGAAGGGGGGTACTGAGCAGGGGGGATAAAGGGGAAAACTTGGGACAACTGTAATGGCATAATCAATAAAATATATTTAAAAAACATATAGGATGCAGTTAAAGCAGTGCTTAGGAGACAAATATATATCTGTAAATGCTTATATCAAATGAGAAGAGGACTTCTGGTTTCTGGTCTTGCATTTAAGGAGCTTGTAAGTCATTATACCATCCTAACAACAAATAAATAGCTGAATGAACTGGGTAAAAACACTTTTCTTACATCTCTCAGGGAATTTCAGTCACAGGAGAAATGCTACTCCCCAAATTGGAGGGACAGACAGTCAGATACAGAGAATCAAATCTTGCTGTAGGAGAAACCCAGGAGCAGAAGCATCCATGGGAATCAGTACCCAGGTAATAAAACCTGAACTGAAATGATGACTAGCTGGGGGCTCAGTGCAATCAAATCTGAAAGTTAAAAACTCCAGGGGCCCAAGGAGTTTTACTTCCAGTAGCTCTACCGGGTTCTCACAATGAAGACAGGAGGACAATCTCACTCATGCTTCAGAAGGAGGAAGGGAAAAGTAGTCACTTTGAAACACACAAGAGCAGTCTGTTCTTTGTAACAAGGTCTGCTCTCAAGACAGAAAAAATTTTATTAGAACCTAACCTACTGGGGTTTTATCAGAGCCTAATACCTAGGAGAAGGGAAATACCCAACTTCAGCTCCCTTTCGCCTTTCTGTCCCACCTAATGGAGGAAACAGAAAAAACCTGAGAAGCACTGGTGAGTTTCACAATCTAGGGACATAAACTCACCAAAAGACTGAGACCTAATCAGCGGACTTTAAAACATTTCCCCACACCTCACCATCACATTACTAATGGCCTATTTACTGTAGTTCCTTTTACTAGTACATCATGTCTGGTCCCATAAAAAAATTATAAAGCATTCTAAAAGGCAAAAAAAATGTTTGAAAAGACAGAGAAAACAGGGCAAGAGTCAAACTTGGTAGGAATGTCGGGTTTATCAGACCAGAATTTTAATGTAACTATGATTAATATGCTAAGACATGTAACAGAAAAGGTAGACCAAATGTAAGAACAGACGGGAATTGTAAGCAGAGAGAAATACTAAGATAGAATTAAAAAATGAAATACTAAAGATAAAAAACACTATAAAATTAATGAAGAACGCCCTCAAAGGGTTCATTAATAGGCTGAGCCAAAGAAGAAAGAATCTCTGAGCTTGAGGATATATCAATATAGAAACTTCCAAAAATGAAAAGTGAATAGAAAAAAGACTAAAAAATTGGAACAGAACATTTGAAAACTGGGGGACAACTACTAAAGGTGTGACATATGTGTGATGAGAATACCAGAAGAAAGAGAAAAAGAAATAGATGCAATATTTGAAATAACAATGACTGAGAATTTCCTCAAATTAATGTCAGACACCAAACCATAGATCCAGGAAGCTCAGAAAAAAAAAACAAGGAGAATAAATGACCCCCCATACACACACAAAACCACCTAGTCATATTATTTTCAAACTCTAGAAAAATCAAAAATAAAAAAATCTTAAAAGAAGCCAGAGGGGAAAAAACAGCTTACCTATAGAACATCTAAGATAAGAATTATATCAACTTCTCCTTAGAAACATGCAAACAAAAGGAGAGTTGAGAAAAATATTTAAAGTACTGAGGGCAAAAAACACCAATGTGGAATTTTGTATCTTGTGAAACTTTTTTTTCCAAATTCAAGAAGAAATAAAACTTTCTCAGATATACAAAAATTAAGGAAAATTGTTGCCACTAGACCTGCCTTGTTTTTAAAATATTCTTCAGAGACAAGGAAAACACAAAAGGTCAGAAATTCACATCTACATAAAGAAAGAAAGTGTGAAAGGAAGAATAAGCAAAGGTAATGTAAAAACGTTTATCTTTCTTATTCTTAATTAGTCTAACAGATAAGTCTGTTCAAAATAATAGTAGAAATAGAAATAAAAGATTATATATGTTTATAAATAATGCCAATTGTACACTTATGTATAAGTGAAATGAATGAAAACAATGATACAGGGATGGGAGAAAGGAGATAGGAATGCTTTGTTATTATAAGGTACTTCCACTAACCTGTGAAACCTGAATAGATGTATAACAGATAAAGAGATTGAATTACTATTCAATACAACTTTCCATAAGTTAAAGCCCAGGATGCGATGTCTGCCAAAAGTTTAACAAATGCACACCAATCCTTCACAAACTCTTAAAATCTTGGAAAAAAAGAACATAGAGTATACATTTTCCAATTTCAAAACTCACTGCAATGCTACAGTAACAAAAGAGTGTATTACTGGCATAGGATAGATCAATGGAATAGAACTGAGAGTCCAGAAATGAACTCATGGTCAATTGATTTCTGACAAGGGTAACAAGACCTTGTCAGGGTAAAAGATGGTGGCATGCTTTACCACTTATATTCAGGTGGGAATGAAGTCATCTAATCATCTCGTTTTGCTCATGTTTTTCTAAAAGGGCTGCATGTTAATAAGCCACTACATCTTTACCCTCCTTTCAAACACTGCTGTCTATATGTCTATAACTGTCACGTTACTCAAATTATACTGTCTGTTGAAAACAAGAAAAGCAAAATAAGAAGCCAAGCCAAATAGTCATTGCCTGAAGGGAGTTTTTAAAATAGAAAAATCACAGATATTATTTACATCATAAGATGTGATTTGTACATTGTAATACCTATGTGTGGTGTCAGGTATTAGATTTATGGGGATGATCAGATCAAAGGATATGTAAATGTGTAATCACTATATGATATACCTAACACTAAAAATATTATATGTCAACTATAATTGAAAATTTAAAAATTTTTAAATCATATTGACATATTTTAAAAATGTGATTTGTAAAACAATTAAACAACATTGCTATAATTTAATCTCTCTCTCCCCATTGAAACTGCTTTATTATTTTACTTGCTTCAAAATGCTATCATTGAGCTCCTCTTTTTTAAATTTTATTTTTCAATTACAGTTGACATTCAATAATATCTTCTATTAGTTTCAGGTGTACTATCTGTGGCTCCTGTGAAAGAAATCATTAAGATTTTACAAGGTGCCAACTGTCCTGTTCCAGTGGGTTTATTTGGTAGGTAAGGCAGTACACTTTCAAGGAGTTCCATCTTTGCTGGAACCACTTGCATGGGAGACACAGAAGGCAAAGGTGACGTAAGAAGGCACTTTCTGTGCCTTTGAGTGAGTTCTAGAGAGCTAAATGGAAAATATACACTAAATTCATATTCTTGCCCATTTTGAGGGTGGCTGAATACTGACTTTATAAAACTAAATTGATAGGGGTGATTAATAAGTCCATTAAGTAATGCAAAATTTCTTTGAATGGTAATGCATTAAATAATAATGTCCATGCTGTGACTTAAGAAGTAGACATGCTCATCAATGTGAATGTTTGAATTCTTTCCCAAATTCACTTGGATATGTATTTCTTTCCTCAATCTCAAAATACAAAACTGATGAACTTCGGAAATTAGTTCGTTATTTCTCAGGCCACAGGGCATCTACTGTAAAAGGATAAAAAGGGAAGCAGACAGAGAAAGCTATGTGCTCCCAAACAGAAGGCCTCAGTAGTGAGTCAGAAGGCAAGTGGTTTGGCAGGCCAATGAATTTCAGAGCAGTACAATTTGATCGAGATGAATCCATTCAAATTTACTAAAATAGACTGCATCCAGACATTGCCTTTGCTTCTCTGACTCTGTCTTCACAGTGACAACTGAGTATCCTTTTGTTCAATTAACCTTTGACTAAATTTAGAATAAAACAGATGGTGAAAAGCCATAGCAAAAGAGGTTGAGGCTTTTTGTACCTGTATCCTAGGCTATTGATTTTTCCAGTAAAATATATTTCCTACATTCCCTGGAAAGTCTTTACAGTGAGTTCATTTTCATAGCTCTGTTTTCCAAAGGGAAGGAGTGATATATGAATGAAGACATTATTTTATGGGGCTGGCATGCATAAACAAAGGTTGAAAACAGAGATATCACCAATGATAAAGGAAGACTATAATGGCCCCAAGAAACCTTAAATGAAAGCAAAACTATCATATTATAGGACTTCTAATATGATTATGACGCCTGTAAATATAAGTTAATGTTGGTAAAGCACTATGAGACTTTAAAAGGCAATACATTAATATACTGTGTTTATGTCATATTTGACTTATATTCCAGTAGAGCCACCTATTTACATTCAAGTGCAGTGATTGACTTCACACCTCCAGGTCCTTGGCTTTCACAAAGACACGACTATCCCCCATTGTCAACAGATAGACTCTGAAAAATACTGTCATCTTCTCTATCCACCTCCCTGCCTCAGATGGAAGAGATGTATAGAAGATAATACAGAAAATGGGTACATAAAAAAGAATAGGGAACATGAACAAGGAATAAATAAATAGATATGTGTGGTAGTTTAGGCTGGTGGATTTTTTAAAAAAGTGGGTACAAAGAAGATTTTTAGGGCACTGAAAATACTCTATATGATACTGTAATGATGGATACATGTCATTATACACTTGTCCAAACCCATAGAATGTGAAATACCAAGAGCAAACGCTAATGTAAACTCTGGGTGATAATGATGTACCACTGTTGAGTTCTCATTTGTAATAAATGTGCCACTCTAGGGCAGGATGTTGACAAGGGGGGAGAGTGTGCATGTGTGTGGGCAGGGGTCATATGAGAAATCTCTGTACTTTCTACTTAATTTTGCTGTGAACCTAAAACTGATCTAAAAATATAAAGTTGTGTTTTTTTTTTTAATGGGGCTTATAAGCATTAAAAAGGTAGGGAAAATTTAGGGTAGAACCAAGTGGGTAGATAAATGAGTGAGAGAGAATATGGAGGTAAGGAGGAGGTGGGTGACAAGAGCAAGGATTACAAGAGGTTTCCTGGGAGTTTTATGTAATTGAGCCTGCCACAGACTTCTTCCCACCTTTCTAACTGCATATAGGTTCTATAAGACATACTCCTTAGGCATTTGCCACAAGTTACAATAAAGTAGAATAAAGTTAGAGAGAAATAAATAATACTGATTATATTTTTCTATTTGGATGTAGGGAAATATCACCTGTCACTCTGCAGACAGATGCTCATTCCCTGAGTTGAATATTAGTCTGTGAGTCTGGCCTACTTGTGGCAGCACAAAGGATAGCAACCTTAAAGTGTGTTACACTAGTTGCAGTGAATAAAGAATTCCACCTTCAGAGGGGCATTTGGATGGGGGAAGAATAGAGCACAGTCTACACTATGACCTGCAGGGATAGATTACATTAGATAGAATGTACCTAGGCATGTACATTCCTGCCTGGGTGAATTTGCTCATATAGTTCCCCTTGCCTGAATTCTCTTTCAGCTCTTCTCTTCTTACCTAAGTCCTGACACGTATAGAAGCCTATGTTTTCCATTCAATTTATCCCTTTATTGGTTTTGAAACTAGTTTGGTGAGCATCAGAATCAACTGGGGAGGTGAGAAAGTGGTTGAGGAAGCTGTTAAAAATGCCTTTTCCTGAAATGTATGGCCACAGATTCTAATGTAGCAAGTGTGGTATGGAGCCCAGAGTACTACAGTTTTAACAAGCTCTAGAGTGGTAGGGGGAGGCTTCCTCAACCACATTTGAAGAAACTCATTTTAGAACACTTTATAAATATACTGCATTCTCTGCCATGTGGCTTATGCTATCATGTCTGTACTGTCTTCCCAATGAGACTATGGGTGCCAAGAGTTAAGTGTTGCATACAAATTAAGCCTGATAACTAAGCTGTATTATATAGATTCCTTTTTCTGTTCTTTATTTTTTTCAGTACAGTTGAGATATAACTGACAAACAAAACTGTATATGTTTAAGGTATCCAACTTGATGTTTTGATATATGTATGCATTGTAAAATGATTATAGTCAAGCTAATTAACACATCCATGACCTCACATAGTTATCATTTTCTTTCGTTGTTGTTGTTGCTCTTTATTTTTTAATCCCTCCTGGCACATAAAATCAAGTTATAAGGGGCTAAAAAGGCCAATGAAGAGAAGATTATTGCAAAAAGAATTAATAGAAAATATTTTTTCCAATGGTGAGAGAAGTTTAACAAATGACACTGAATTTTGAGGACAATGAAAGAGCCAAGGTCGTGGGCAGCAAAAGCCTCCTCTGGGCTGCCATGTCCCTAAACGATGCTAAACTGCCACTCAAAACAACAGACCAAGGGTGATTAAGCCTCAGTCAGACACATTAAACATGCCTCATGGCAGATGCTGGGCTGAGCCAGTTGCCTACAGCTGCTTTGATCACACGGGAGAACATCTTTTATTTATTTATTGCAATTTTTTTTATTGTTGTTCAGTTACAGTAGTCTCACTTTTTTCCTCATTGCTCTCCCCTGCCCCGTCCCCTCCCCACTCCCACAGTCAATCCCCTCCACCCATTGTCGGTGCCCATGAGTCCTCTATTCTTGCTCATTGGCTTGCCCCATCCCCTTCTTTCCCCCCTGATCCCCTTCCCCCTCCCCTCTGGTCACTGTCAGTTTGTTCTTTATCTTTGAATCTCTGGTTTTATCTTGCTCATTTGTTTGTTGTGCTACATTTCAAAATTGATGTGCCACCACAATCACACCAAGGCCTGAATGGGCCTGAAATCAGCAGATAATCCCTTGGAAAAGGGAGGAGAATGTCTGTACACTTGCAAATTCCAAGACTTACCTATCATGCCCAAGTTTATAGAATGTGATGGTTAATTTCATGTGTCAAATTGACTGGTTCACAAGGTGCCCAGGTCAATCATTATTTCTGGGTGTGCCTGTGAGGGTGTTTCCAGATGAGATGTTAAATCAGTAGATTGAATAAAGCAAGTTGCCTTCCCCAGTTTGGGTGGGCATCATCTAATCTGTTGAGAGCCTGAGTAGAGCAAAAAGGTGGAAGAAGGCAAAATTCACTCTTTCTGCCTGACTTCTTCAGCTTGGGCATCAGTCTTATGCTCTCACAAAGAAACTTACACCATTGGTTCTGCTGCTTTTCAGGCCTTTGGACCAAAACTGAACCACTCCACCATCTGTCCTGGGTCTCCAGCTTACAGGTGACAGACCGTTAAACTTCTTAGTCTCAATAATTGTGTGAGCCAATTCTTTATAGTAAATTTCTTTATATATATCCTATTGGTTTTGTTGGAGAAACCTTGCTAATACACAGAACCAACATAATTGGGGCACTTGGACCTTCAAGGACTCACTGAATGAAAGAGTATAAAAACATGTCTGGTCAGAAAAGAATTGCTAGAATCAGAGTGTGAGGACAGAAAAATCTCCATGAAGGAGAAATAACAAAAAATACATAGTTTCTGTTTTTATTATTTTTAAATATATAAATAACTATACACACACACACACACACACACACACACACACACGTCACAGGCCATATATATGCGCACACACACATACACACCACTACCTCAAAGAAAATTTGGCATAAGATTCACCAACATGTTAATAGTTGTTATCTATGAGTGGTAGGATTACAGGTGATACTTATTTTCTCCTTTATACTTTTTCTGTATTGTCTTATTTTTAAAAAAACCAGTTATTTAGCCTTGGCTGGTGGGGCTCAATGGGTTGAGTGCCAGCCTGCGATCCAAAGGGTTGCTGGTTCAATTCCCCTGTCAGGGCACATGCCTGGGTTGCAGACCAGGTCCCTAGCTGAGGGGGTGAGAGGCAAATGCACATTGATGTTTCACTCCCTCTATTTCTCCCTTCTTTCCCCCTCTGAAAATTAATTTTAAAAATATTTAAAAAGTAAAAAAACAGTTATTTATATGATGTTATGTAATCAGAAAAATATTCTTTCTGCTTTTAAAAAATGGACTAAAATATCCTTCACTAGTGCTCTTATAAAACTAGCAACAGAAAATGTCTACAACTAATGACTCTTAGAGGGAAGAAGAGTTAATGTAAGATCATATAGGAGGAACTTCTAGTCAAGGTGGCAAGCTATGTAAACATGGCTTGCCACCTCGCACAACCACATCAAAATTACAACTAAAATATAGAACAACCATCACCCAGGACCATCAGAAATTGAGTTGAATGGAACTCCTACAACTACGGAATTAAAGAAACCAACTATGCCCTGGTTGTTGTGGCTCAGTGAATTGAATGACAGTCTGTGAATCAAATGGTCGCTGGTCCCATTCCCAGTCAGGGCACATGCCTGGGTTGCAGGCCAGGCCCCTAGTAGAGGACACATGAGAGGCAACCACACATTGTTGTTTCCCTCCCTCTCTTTTTCTGTCCCTTCCACTCTCTCTGAAAATAAATAAAATCTTTAAAAAATAAAAAAAGAAAAGAAACCAACTATGGAATTAAAAAAGAAACCACACTGAGACTGTTAGAAGGGGCAGAGATGCAGAATGGCTGGTTCCACATCCACGTGTGGTAGATAAAAGTCAGAATGATATCTCAGGATTGAGGAGACCCAGCCCCACACCAGGCCCACCAGCCCAGGGCTCCAGTGTCAGGAAGATAAGTTCCCACAACTTCTGGCATTGAAAAACCAGTAGGGACTGAGGCTGTGGAAGACAGTAACTGCTGGACTCTTAGGCAGTTCGTCTTAAAGGGCCCATGCATGTACTTACTGAGACTCACTCCCTCCAAGCTCCAGCACCAGAGCAGGAGCTTGAAAGGCACAAGAGACATATGGAAAGGAACTGAATTGTCCAGCATCAAGGCAAGAGCCGGGGGGTGCAGCTTTCTCCCAGACAGATGTGCTGGAAGAGGCCACTGTTCCTTCTATGAGCCCTCCCACAAAGAGCCACAAAGCCACAGGGCCAGAAGGTGGGCACCATATCTGAGACTCTATCAACTTGGCTCTGTTTTCCCCACCCTGGTGATTCCCTGAGGCTCTGCCTCACCCAGCTTTTGGACCCACCCAAGCTGTTTCCAGAGCTCTTCCATACAAATGGCTTGTCTTGGTCATGCTTCAGATTTTCCTAAATTCTCTGAAATAAGCAGCATCTGGCTTCAGCAAGCCCTGTACCTCTCTCTAATTGCCCCAGGCCAGGCACTAGCAGCAGCTGACCATGGTTCACAGCTTGGTCTAACCTGGGTACCTCAAAGACCAGCACAAGTAGCAGCCATCTGCAGATCACTTTGTAGCTTAAGTTGTGTGACTCTGGATGGAACACAGTTGGTGGCTGACCTTGGACATGCCAACAGCAATCAAGGCTCAACTATAAGAGAAGAGTGTACACAACCCACAAGGTGCGTGCACCTTGAGTACCCAGCTTGGGAAATAGAGGATACTATGCCACTGCACTCTACAGGACACCTACTACATTAAGCTACTCTACCAAGCCTGGGAAATGTAGCAGCTCTATCTAATACATAGAAACAAACACAGGGAGGCTGCCAAAATGAGGAGACAACGAAACATAGCCCCAACGAAAGAACAGAACAAAACTGTAGAAAAAAGAACTAAACAAAATGGAGACAAGCAATGTACCAGATGCATAGTTCAAAACACTTTTTATAAGGATGCTGAAGGAACTTAATGAAGACCTCAATAGAATTTTAAAACTCCATTCAGAAAGAAAGGATACACTAATTGAAATAAGGAACAATTTCCAGGGAATCAACAGTAGAGTGGACAAAGCCGAGAATCAAATCAGGGAGCTGGAATATAAAGAAGCAAAAGAAAAGCACCAATCAGAAGAGCAAGAAGAAAAAAGAACCCCAAAACATGAGAATAGTATAAGGAGCCCTTGGGACAACCTCAAGTGTTCCAACATTTGCATCATAGGGGTGCCAGAAGGAGAAGAGAGAGAGTAAGAAATTGAAAGCTCATTTGAAAAAAATGACAGAAAACTCCGTTAACTTGGTGGAAAAAATAGACATATAAGTCCAGGAAGTGCAGAGAGTTCCAAATAAGATGAACCCAAAGAGGTCCACACCAAGGCATGTCAATTAAAATGTCAAAGGTTAAAGACAAAGAGAAATCTTAAAAACAGCAAGAGAAAAGCAGTTACTGTAGTTACTTACAAGGGAGCTCCCATAAGATTGTCAGCTGATTTCTCAAAAGAAACTTGGCAGGCCAATAGGGATTGGCAAGAAATACTCAAAATGATGAAAAGCAAGGACATACAACCAAGATTACCCTACTTAGCAAAGCTATTATTGAGAGTCGAAGGACAGAGAAAGAGCTTCCCAGACAAGAAAAAGCTAAAGGAGTTTGTCACCACCAAACCAGTACTATATGAAATGTTAAATGGTCTTCTTTAAGATCAAAAATATGAACAATAAAATGGCAATAAATACATATCTATCAATAATTGAATCTACAAAACAAAATAAATGAACAAGCAGAACAGAAATGGAATCATAGACACAGAGAATGGGGTGTTAATTTTTTTAAGATTATTTATTTATTTATTTTTAGACAGAGGGGAAGGGAGGGAGAAAGAGAGGGAGAGAAACATCAATGCATGATTGCCTCTTGCACACCCCCTACTGGGGACTCAGCCTGCAACCCAGGCATTTGCCCTAGACTGAGAATCGAACCAGCTACCCTTTGGTTTGCAGGGTGGTGCTCAATCCACTGAGCCACACCAGCCAGGGCAATACAGAGAATGTTTTGATCATTGCCACATGGGTGGGGGGTCGAGGGGATGAGTGAGAAAGGTGAAGGGATTAAGAAATACAAATTGGTAGTTACAGAATAGTCATGGAGATGTAAAGTAAAACATAGGGAATAGAGTAGTCAAAGAACATACATGCATGACCCATGGACATGGACAACAGTGTGGGGACTGCCTGAGTGAGTGGGGACGGGCTGGGTAGAGGAAGGCAAAGGGAGAAAATTGAGACATCTGTAATAGCATAATAAATAAAATATAATTTAAAAAAAAGATCATATAGCTATAAGTTACATGTAGGTAAACTTGATTTTTCAGGTTTCCAAATAATGTGGATGGGCTAGAATTTTTTATTTGTCTAAACCAATCAACACATTGGGAGAATAATCAGAAAGCTCTGAACATATTTTGAATTAATTGTCTCTGAATATTTGCTTAAATACTCAAAGTAAAAGAAATGTGAATTAACAAAACACCAACAATGAACCCAAATCTCTTCACATTCCTATCTAGTTACAACAATATGTCTAACTTGTCTCTATAATTCAGGTATAGTCACAAGAAAGTTTTACAGCCCCTTCAAAGGCCATTATGAGCTCCTCAAGACATTCTATTTTCTTTATTAAACTTGAGGTTTGAGATAAAAATCTATAAAAATTAAAAATATACATATATATCTTTTGACCCAACCGTTTAACTTCTAGGAATCTTCCCTACTAATCTTTATATACTTTGCCAAGTTACACACATAATATGTTTACTGCTGAATTGTTTACAGTAGTATAAACAATGTACATGAACTCCAAAAGGAGGTGGGTGATACAAATATACTTTGTATATAGTATATACAGGATCTGCACAAGGCCCACAAGGCTCACAGAGATTAATCTGCCTTGGATAATCCCAACAATATCTTATATTGGTAGAATCAGTAGAGGTAGAGAGAGATCTAAGGCAGAATGATGGATGATATGCTCCAGAGCCACAGGGAGAAGAAGCTACAGTAACATTTGCATCCACCATTTGAATGCATACTTTCTTTAGAAATTAAATCATTGGGGGTCACCAGAAAGCTAAAAGAAATGGTTAGGGTAGAAGGGATTAGGGAGCCTAGGTCCATTGGGTAATTGTGTGTGTGTGTGTGTGTGTGTGTACATACATCTATATATTTTAACATCAGAAATGTAAGGGGGAAATAGTGATAAAATTGTCCCCTATGTTATGAAGTTATTTTTTTATTTTTTCACACCAGCTACTGCTGATGTCATCATTATGAAGTAAATTCACTGAAGAGTGAAATTCATTTTTTTGAAACCAAATGTATGGAGATGTTTAAAAACTGTTCATCCATGTACAAAATGAAAAGACCATGCAGTACAAATGCACATAGAACATTGAGTGAAAAGTGAAACTACTTCAGTAGGGCAGGGGAGGGGATGATGCGACTACCATTCAGGGAAACTCAGAGGTTATCATGACTTGACCTTTTCATTAGTGGCTGGGCCAAGTCAGGAAAGGAGACATGAAAGAAAGCAGAGAGCAGATTAAGGAAAAATATATTATTTATTTTTCAAACAAGAACTTATTTTGAGTATTGCACATACCCTATTTATAGCTAATATATTTTGACATATCTGTGTTCAAACCAGAGACATTTAATTCCTCCTTCTGTGCCAAAGGGCAGCCTTCCTTTTAGGCTCTCCTCAAGAACAAAGTTAGTAATATTTCAGAGAATATCATAATGAATTGATTGATTCTAAAATAAAATCACAGTGTGCAATCACTGAAAACATATTGTATTAGAGGAACTTTGGAACTTACCTTCTAAACATCAGGAAAGGCTATTCAGTGTCAAAATTGTGACAAAATTGGCTACCTAACTGCTGAATATTCTCAAAATGTCTGCAATTTCTCTTTCACTGCAGTTTAATAAGCTTTGCCCTGAATCTTTGTGCTATACTTGAATTTTTCAGTACAGTGGATGTACTGTAATGCAGCTGACATTAGACCCTTATAATGCAACTTTATCCAGTCTTCCATTTGTGTCACCTCAACATATTAGTGGTTTGACAAGTAAAGAGGTTCCATATAGTCAAGAAAAAATGTGTTCATCATCTGATCACTCACCACGGAATAATAATTCTTGGTAAGTGGAGTAGTTTCAAATCCTTTGACAGCCTTGGGGGAGAGTGGTCTCTCTGTGAAAAAATGTTTAATTATATTAATATCATGCAAGTCTAAGATGAACATTTTACAACATAGGCCAAGTAACATACTATAAATATTTTCAAGTGGAAAAAATCAATGGAAATGTACATTTCTAAACAAGAACATATAATTTTAAGAAACCATACACGTTCAAAGTTAGGTCTTCATTCTGGGCCTTTCAAATTCAGAGGGGGAGAATAAGCCAAGGAGTTAAAGTCTAGCTAGTTAATGGTAGGGCTGGGACAAGAACTTCACTCCCAATCTGAACTTGTTTCATTCAACTTATTCAAAGCAGATAAGCAAAGCCAATGCTAGTCAAATAGATATTTGTAACTTGCAACTTACAATACGAGTATAATATAAATAATTGCAACCACTGATTCTTAGGGCTATATACTGTGTCAAAAACAAAATAATCAGAATATTTAATATACTGAAAACTCTTCTCTCTTTTACTCATCATTAAAAAAAAATATTTTATTTATTTTTAGAGAGGGGAAGGGAAGGAGAAGAGAGGGAGAGAAACATCAATATGTGGTTGCCGCTTGCGTGTCCCCTACTGGGGATCTGGCCCACAACCCAGGCATTGGTCCTAGAGTGGGAATCCAACTGGCGACCCTTTGGTTCACAGGCCAGAACTCAATCCACTGAGCCACACCAGCCAGGGTTCATCATTTTAATATTAATACATTTTGCCATAAAATGCTGCCTTTCTTTTACAAAAGTTAATTTTACCTATTACACTCATGACTAAGAGACATCTTAATACATTCTTTAAGAAAGGAAGCCAGCAGCTTCTGGTCAGGATAGTGGCATAGGTAAACACGGCTTGCTTCTTCACACAACCACATCAAAATTACGACTAAAATATAAAACAAGCATCACTCAGGAATGTCAGAATTCGAGTTGAATGGAAGTCTGACAACTATGGAACTGAAGAAACCACATCCACCTAGACTGGTAGGAGGGGTGCAGAACAGGTTGGCTCCACACCCATGTGGGTAAAAATCGGGAAGGGATATCTTGGGAGTGAGGACTGCCAGATCCACACTAGGACCCCCAGCCCAGGGTTCCAGGGCACGGGAAGATAAGTCCCCACAACTTCTGGCTGTGAAAACCAGCAGGGATTGAGGTGGTGGAGGAGGCTGCTGGAGCCCTAAGCAGTTCCTCTTGGGGAACCCACACACGGACTCACCTACTCAGACTCACTCCCTCTGAGTTTCAGCACCAGGGTGGCAGCCTGAAGGGCACCAGTGATATACAGGGAGAGACTGAAATGTCTGCCTTCAAAGCCAGCAGAGGCCATTGTCTCTTTACTGAGCCCTCCCCCCACAGAGCTGGTAGCCTGGTGCCATATCTGAGACTCAATCAACCTGGCTAACACTGTGTGACCCACCTTGGAGGTCCACTGAGGCTCTACCCTACTCAACTCACAGATCAACCCAAGCTGCTTTTCCATAAGAATGGCTGGTCTTGGCTCCTAAATCCTAGCAAACAAGCAACAGCTGGCTTCAGTGAGCCCTAGTGGCAGCCAGATTAGAGGCACAGCTTGGTTTCACCTGGGAATCTCCAAGCCCAGCACAAGTAGCAGCCATCTCAGATTACTTCATAGCTCAGGCAGGGTGCCCCAGGCAAAATGCAGGTGGGGGATGACCTTAGTCTGCACCACTCAGGGAAACCCCAGGGCCAACGTAACCAGTGGACAGCTACAGACCACGTAGGAGCACCACCACCCTGCCCCTGCACAGCTGATCATCCTCAGAGGGTGACGGCTGATGGTCAGTGGCCATAGCCAGTTCTTGCAGCTGACTGGCCTGGGTAAATCCCTCCCATTGACCTGCCAACAGCAACCAAAGCTCCACTACAAGAGAAGGGCGTACTCAGCCCATGGCAATAGCGCACCTCAAGCATCCAGCATGGGTGATAGGGGAAGCTGTGCTACTGAACCCTACAGGACACCTACTACATTAGGTCACACTAGCAAGACACAGAGTCATAGCAGCTCTACCTGTTACATAGAAACAGACACAGGGAGGCTGCCAAAATGAGCAGACAAAGAAACATGTCCCAAATGAAAGAACAGCTCAAAATTCCAGAAAAAGATCTCAATGAAATGGAGATAAGCAATCTATCAGATGCAGAGTTCAAAACACTGTTTATAAGGATGCTCGAGGAAATTAGTGAGGACTTCAGCAGCATAAAAAAGACCCAGTCAGAAATGAAGGATACACTAATTGAAATAAAGAGCAACTTACAGGGAAACAACAGTAGAATGGATGAAGCCAAGAATCAAATCAATGATTTGAAACATAAGGAAACAAAAAACGACCACACAGAAGGACAAGAAAAAAGAACCCCTGAAAATAAGGATAGTATAACAGCCTCTAGGACAATTTTAAGAGGCCCAACATTTGCCTCACAGGGGTTCCAGAAGGAGAAGAGATAGAGCAAGAAATTGGAAATCTATCTGAAAAACTAATGAAAGAAAAGTTCCCTAATTTGGTGAAGGAAATAGACATGCAAGTCCAGAAAATACAGAGAGCCCCAATTATGATGGATGCAAAGAGGCCCACTCCAACAGACATCATTATTAAAAGGCCAAAGGTTAAAGAAAAAGAGAGACTCTTAAAAGCAAGAGAAAAGAAGTTACTTAACAGAAAGTTGGTAGATGGGAGGGGGAGGAGGAGAATGGATGAAGAGGTGATGCGATTAAGAAGTACAAATAGGTAGTTGCAGAATAGACATGGGGATGTAAAATACAGTGTAGGAAATGGAGTAGCCAAAGAACTTATATGCATGACCCATGGACATGAACAACGGTGGGGGGGATTGCCTGAGGGAGTGGACAGTACTGGGTGGAAGGGGGCAAAGGGGGAAAAATCAGAACAACTGTAATAGCATAATCAATAAAATATATTTTAAAAAAAGAAAGGAAGCCAGTACAGTGTTACTACATACTCTCTTTCCTACCCTCATTTTCTCCTTTGTTTCATTTTGTTTTATATTCCTTTTACATCTTACTATAGTGTATGCTGTTTTAACTTTTTTCTGAAGTACGGGGGAGTATAAATAACCATATAATATAACAGAAGCCTTGGCTTTTCTTTTGTAAAAATAATATTTTCTTGTTTTAAGTCTATTACATGTCCACCCTAAAAATGTAAAATATAGAAAAATTAAAAATAAAATGACAATAAGTCCATCACCCAGAGCTAACCATCATGCAGGGTAACATTTTGAAGTGTCTTCTCATTCTTTTTATATATGTTTGTGAACACACACACATGGATTTTTCTTACTTTACCTACAGTTTCGTAATTCTCCTACTACAACATTATTTCAGGAATAATTTCTTATTTAACCTTTATTTCTAATTATCATTATATCTAAATGTCTTTTTTTGGCACATAATATCTTTTAAGACTTTTTTTAACGTTTACTACAACCCTGTCAGGCGGAAATGATCTCATTTTGCAAAGGAGGTCATTAACGTTCAGGAAGGTGGTATAAGTTGCCAAATGGTATAAATCTGGGAAATTGCAGAGCCAAGACTGAAGCCCAGGTGTGTCTTGACAAGAGCCTGTGACTCTAACCAATATGATATCCAGAAATAAAGCTACTGAAGGTCTCAATCAATGGACAGTAGTTCCTACTAGAGTTCAGAGAGACCATCAGCTTGACCTGGGATGGTGAGAGATGACCTTGCTGGGCAGGGAATGTGTAATCTGGCCTTGGGGGATGGCTAGAATTCAGACAGGCATAAGAGACAGTTTTCTACTCATGGAAGATTCAAGAAGCACAGCTGTGGAAATGGTAATCCTCAAGGCAGGACTGTTCAGTGACGGAGAATTGTCCAGCTGTGCAAGGCTCAGCAGAGCAGAAACAAAGCAAAAAGGCAGCAATGAGGGCCAATTCAATCACTTCCCAGTGATAACAAGTGAGGCTTAATTTAGGGAAGGTTTATACTATTTCAAGATCTACCTGAACGCCCTGGCTGCTGTGGCTCAGTTGGTTGGATGTCGTCCCACAAACCAAAGGGTCACTGGTTTGATTCCTGGTCAGGGCACATGCATGGGTTGCAGGTTCCATTCCCAGTTAGGGTGAGTATAGAAGACAGTCAATCAATGCTTCTCTCTCACATTAATATTTCTCTCCTTCTCTTTCTCCCTCCCTTCCCCTCTCTCTAAAATCAAAAATAAAAATAAAAGGTCTGTCTGGATCCACCTGGTGCCTTTCACAAGGCTTTACTGGGTAAACCTGAGCAATATAGAACCATCTTGCCTATTACTTGAGATTTTAAGTGGCAGAGTCAGGACATGAACCCTACATTGTATTGCCAAGCCTGATGTTCTTCCAGTATACCATGGTTTTGCCAAATTCTTTTAGTTTTGTATTAGGCAAGCTTTCTGCAATGTTGCTATAATAGTTCTACTTAAGATTCAGCTATTTTGTGGAATTATGACATAAACCAGTCTTGATAAAAATGAAACTTTCTAGATATACCAGCAAGATGTGGCCACCTTTTGAAAGCAATGCCAAAAAGAAGGGTAAACAGTAACGTAGAGCCTGACAAGATATAGAAGAGGAAAGGAAAAGCCATAGGAATGTGTCATTGTAATTGAGACAAAATGTTAATCATGTAAACCAGAACTGAGAATTATAAGTTTAAAAGAAAGAAGTGGCTGCTGTGGATGTGCTTTGATAAGGTCAATAAAATTGTCAAACCTCTTGCAAGACTGGGAGACAAAAGACTGGGAAGACACAAATTACCAATATCATGAGTGAAACAGGGGATATCACTACAGACCTCAGAAATATCAAAAAGGTAAAAGAATACCACAAAAAACTCTACAAACATAAATTTGATAATTAGATGTGAAATGAATGAATTCCTCAGAAAACAAAAATGACCACAACTATCCAACATGAAATAGATCATTTGAATAGCCTTATAACTATTAAGAAAATTGAATTTATAAGTCTGGAACTCTGGAAGGAGAAATTTGCAAGTCCATATGATTTCACTGGAGAATTCCATCAAACGTTTAAGAAAAAAGCAATAGAAATTCTTCACAACCTCTTATAGAAAATGAAAGAGGAGGGACCACTTTCCAACTCATTTTATAGTCACATGGACACCAAAACCAGACAAAGACAGCACAAAAAATGCACATAGGAAAAGATGCTCAACATCACTAATCCTCAGAGAAATGCAAATTCAAACCACAATGAGATACCATCTCACACCTGTCAGAATGGTTATCATCAACAAATCAATAAACAAGTGCTGGGGAGGATGTGGAGAAAGGGGAAGGAACACTTTTGCACTGTTTGTGGGACTGCAAACTGGTGCAGCCACTGTGGAAAGCAGTATGGAGATATCTCAAAAAATTATAAATGGATCTGCCTTTTGACCGAGCAATCTCACTTCTGGGAATATATCCCAAGGAACCCAAAACATTAATTTGAAAGAACATAAGCACCCCTATGTCATTGCAGCATTATTTACAAGCTCTAATATATGGAAGCAGCCCAACTGTCCATCAGTAGATGAGTGGATAAAACAACTATGGGGCATTTGTACAATGGAATACTACTCGGCTGTAAAAAAGAAAATTTTGCCCTTTGCAACAGTATGGATGACCTGGAGAACATTATGGTAAGTGATATAAGCTAGTTGGAGAAATACAAATACCATATGATTTTACTCATATGTGGAATCTAATGAACAAACTGTACTAACAAGAAAATGAGGACAGGCTCATAGATAGAGAGCAGGATGACAGCTAGTGGGGGAGGGTGATGGGTGGAGGGATTGAGCAAAAAGGAAAAAGGATTCATGGACATGGACAACAGTGTGGTGATTGCTTGAGGGCGGGGGTACAAAGGAACTAAATGGTAATGGGAAAAAATAAAGATTAAAGTAAAAAAAAACAAATATAATTCAGCAAAACTTCAAAAGACTTGCATACTATGTAATTCATCCCAGGGATCGAAGTTTGGTTAAATTTTCCAAAATCAATCAGTGTAACCCATGATGATAGTCTAAACAGAAAAATCTCATGATAATATCACATGACAAATCTGAACATCCATTCAAGGGAAAAAAAAAGTTCCGGAAAAAAATAGAAATTAAGAGCAACTTCTGCAACTTAATAAACAGCATCTATGAAAATCTAAAGCCAACACCTTACATTAAGGTGAAAGACTAAATGCTGAATGATTTCCCCCCTAAGATCAGAAACAAGGCAAGTATGTCTGTTCTCACCACTGTTTTTTTAAGATTTATTTTTCAATTATTTGACATACAATGTTATATTAGTTTCACGTGATTATAAATTCATATCAATTACCAAGTGACCACCCCAAT
Organism: Mormoops blainvillei; assembly: GCA_004026545.1. Classification (NCBI taxonomy): domain Eukaryota; kingdom Metazoa; phylum Chordata; class Mammalia; order Chiroptera; family Mormoopidae; genus Mormoops; species Mormoops blainvillei. The sequence goes on along the minus strand of PVJD01011060.1, from coordinate 15,445 downwards.
AAGTTTAGTACCCATCTCACTACTCTTATTCAGCAAAGTGCTGGAAGTTCTATCTCTTCTTGCAGGCTTGGGGTAGGATGAGTGATTAAAACAAAAAGAGTAGAAGCAAGACAGATTTGGAAGGACATGAAAGGACAAACTTGGAAAGTCTAAAAAAATGTAGCTGTTGTAAATGACTGGCACTACAGGGGGAAAAAATTGAGTGGCTACAAAGAGAAAAACACCAGCACTATGCCTTAGTGGCAGTTTCTTACCTCTGGTTCCTCTTTGCCTCCCACCCCCACTCCTACCACTGCTTAGCCCTGCCATGTGCCCTTCTCTCTGAAACCCACACTCAGCAACGTGCAGAGAAGGAGTAAAGATGTGGTGGTTCAGAGGAGACAAGTTCAGTCCCTGGGGGGAGTTTAAAGTGACCTAACCAGAAATATCATCAATACATAAACATTTTAGGTGGTGTTTCTAAGGCAATGAAAAGATTGGTCAATTCAATTCAATCAGTGAAAAAATATCGATCAATATAATGAAGAATTCAAATGGGTAATCTGGCACAATATAACCCAAACAACAACAGTGTCACATTAATATATAAGAAGCTCTTTAAATCCTGGTGTAAAGATACATTTCCAATTAACTTTTGATTCTTTCCATTCCCTTGCTGATGTACAGACTCCTATTGCCTGTTGGTGGTGATAACACAAAAAGAAATCTAGTGACAACTAGTTTCTCAGGATATGAAACATCTTTGTGATATACCTAGGGGATTAAAACAGGAAGTCTAAATATAAGCTCAAATGTAGTTTTGGTGTATAATCAGTAAAGTCATTTCTTAATCTTCCTTAATGCAAATTTAATTAGTCATCTACCTAATCCCCTCATTTGATATCTGTATTTACCTACTAATAAGTTTTAGAAGAAGGATTTAATGACCCCTTAATTGAATCAGTTGCAGAAAAAAGAATTTGCTTAAAATATCTACTCTGATCATACTTGCCTCAACATTTTCTTGACAAGGAAAAAACTCTTAGCTTTTCTTGGTAACACGGATAAAATTTTTTAAAGAAATAGAATTTATTATGTTATTGATATATTGGCAGAAATTATTTTGATGTATAAATAACAGGTTAATTTGCATGTTACAAGTCATTTTAAGAAAAAGACTGAAAATTGTATAAATGACTAATTTTCTTATTTATAATGTATCTGACTCAAGTGAAATAAAGGAGCAAAGGCCCTTAATATATCTTCTTTAGTTTATATAATGACTAAGTTATTAATACATGCATTTTTCATGAAGTAAGAACTTTGATAACAAATATTTTTGCTCAAAATGGGTTTTATTTTTCTCATGTAACAACAAAGCAGGTGGTAGGCAAGCAGGACTGGTAACAATGGCTTCATAATGTCACCACTGTCCAGGTTCCATCATCCTTGGTGAAAGGTCTTTATCACCATGGTCACAAAAACCTATTCTACCTTCAGCCTCAAATTCATGTTGAAAGGAGATTGTTTCTCTCTGTGTATGTGTGTGTGTGTGTGTGTGTGTGTGTGTGTGTGTGTTGAACTCAAACATACTATAATATTTCTTAACTTTCTATAGTTTTACATTGGTGGTCTTATAAATCCTCTGATATCAGCCTTCTCCTGAAGAGAGAGGGAACAAGCTTTCCCCAGGGCTTCAGTCATAATTAACTCTGGACAAAATCTAAAATTTAAAAATGTTATTCCCCAAGGGCAAATTTACCAGGGCAGAGAGTGCTCTTGTCAACGATAGGCTCTAGGAAAGAAAACTATGCACAGCTCTCCCATGGTACAGTAGTCTTCAGGGTGAGGGTTGTATCGGGCTGGGATTGCTTTGTTTTGGTCTTAAGACAATACAAAAGGATGTGTAGTGTCAGTTTGAATGGTATCCTGACTATCATGAATAAATCTGTCAGATTTATTAACTGTTTCGGTGACTTCAGTGTTACACATCTGACCCAACAGTAAGCAGACATAGATCACAGAAGTTTCTTATTTCCATGCCTGATTCAGCTTCATAAGTGACTCAAGAGGTTGTATGGCAGTGGGGTTTAAAACTCTAAATTAAGGTTTCATTTCAGTGAGATGTGCATTTAATCTATAAATCATTTTTAAAACTCCTTAAAGACAAATCTTCTTTCCTAAGCTTACACATCAGCATGAAGTTCATGGAAAGAAATAAAAGTTGATAGGTATTTTCTAGATCAAACATAAAACAGCACAGCACTGACTGTAAAATGTCCTTCAGCAGCATCCCAGACAGGTTTAGGCCTAATCACTATTTTGTGAAGGCAGCAAAAGTTGGGATGGGAAAGACTTCAAGCCAACAAAGACTTGACATCAACTTTCCCAACAGGACATTTTCATGACCTCGAGTTAATCTCTCCCACTATTCCCCAAACTCAGTCTGCTCAGTTCTAATACAGATCTTTGTGGGTTTTGTTCTCCCTGATCAACCACTGACTTAGATTGACCCTCACTCTCTTCTGGGCCTACACACAGCCTACATGTCTCTGAGGGTTCAACTCAAGCCCTACCTCTTCCACAAAGCCTTCCCCAACCTCTCCAGCCACAGTGCATTCTCTGTCCACTGATGATCTGCTATATATTTCACACTCATCATGTACAACTTTATACTGTAAGTTGTTGGTTTCATCTCCAGCTCTTGTCTCTCTCCCATGCTCTAAATCCATACGGCCCACTACCTGTTGAAAATCATAACTATTACTTGCTGGCACCTTCACTCAACATGCCCAAAACACACCTAACCATCTTCAGTGGCAACCACCACACACACACACACACACACCCCTCCTATCTGTCCTATCTTGTCTGTTAATGGAGGTCAGCAAGTAGCAAACATTTCCAATGTCTAAAGCACTGCATTAGACACTATGAGGACATAAAGGTATACAAAGATAAGTTAGTTCTCCTTGACTTTCCTGCCAGGAGGAGTTAGTCACCTCTATTCTGTTCACCATTCTCCAAAATACCCTGTATTTAGCCCTATCAGTAAACTTTCATACTGCATTCTTAGGATATCTCCTCATTAGACTATGAACACAATGAAGGCAAGAGTCATATCTTAGGTCTCTCTGCCTCAACAGTTCCCAGGAAAAAGCCTGATTTCCTAGTCATGGTGAATAAACCTTTGCAGGTTGTCTAGGTGGATAACATTGCATGTCCCTAAGAGCTCACCATGAAGCTGGACCCCTAGAATTGCAGTTATCCTCACCTTTTCTCTTTTCCTCATAAATAATTATCAACAAGTTTTCTTAATTCTATTTTAACAGTATCTACTGCATCCATCCACTTTTTATTCCTCTCCATTCTCACAAAAGTAACATACGCCACTATCTGGATTGCCTGAACCTGAACAGTCATCTCTACTGGTTTCTCTACATCCTCATTAGTTATCCTCACCACTTCCCTGCAATCCAGCCTCCACACTACCACTAGAAAGATCTTTCTAAACTACATGCTATCCCTGCATTGACACCCTCTCTTAATGCAGCTCCAGCTAAAGGCCCTGCTCCTCTTCATTCACCTTACTCTCAATTCAAATCATCCTACCACTCACTCCAGGCTCTACTAATCCCAGGCTTTAATTTACTAACACCCTCTAACCTTCTAACAGTCAGAAACTTCTTTCTATTATTCAAGACCCAATTTAAGTACACCCCCCTTTAGGTTATTGTTAATTTAATTGTTTCTTTACTGCTCCCACAGCATCTTATTTCGACTTAGAGCTTTGTCTGTGTAACTTATTCTGTCCTATCCTGTTACAGTTCATTGCGTGCACAACTGTCTTGACTACTACACTGGCAGGTCCTTGAAGGTAGGGTTCATGAACACAGATTATTATAGCCCCCTCACCCCAGTGCCTATGAGATGCTCAATAAACAAGCTGAACAGAATTTAATGACCTGCCCTACAATATTCATTCATTTTACAAATATTTACTGAACATAAACTAACCAAAAAGTTATCTCTGCTCTCACAGCACTTACATTCTAATGGTAAAATACAGATATTGAATGAAATAAATAAGTAAATGTATACTGTGTTAGATGGAGGAAAGTGGTAAACAAAAATATAAACCAGGGAAGGGGAACATGAGCAGTGAGATTAGGATTCGATGTTCTCCCAGGTGACCAGGGAAGTCTCTACTGTGGAGCTGATAAGTAACCAAAGACCTGATCCCGTCATGACAGTGCTCTAGGCAGAGGGATAGCAAGTGAAGCAGGTACCTGTCTGGCATAGGCAACCAAGAGGACAGTGTGGCTGAAGTGGAATGAGTGAGAGGGAGATAGCACAGAGAGGAGGTCAGAGGAGCAATGGGAGGCCAGATCTTGCAGGGCCCTGTGGGCTATTTGGATGATCTTGGTTTTACTATTTTTAAGATGGGCAGCCATTACCCAAGTTACATTTTGAAAGAAATTTTGAAAGAATTAGTCTGGCTACTGAGTTTAAATTAGATGAGAGTGACAAGGATAGCAGCAGAGACACCAGTTAGAAAGCTACTGCAGCAACACAAGATAAATTGTTACCTAATCTGTGTCTCCCGGACTTCAGTTCCTTTTTACTCAAATAAATGCTTTTTTAAAATTATTCGAGAAAAAAGAAGAGAAAAGCAAGCTACTTAAATAAGCTAGATGAGAGATTTTATTCCGTAGACTTCTAGTCCCAGGCCTTCCCTGACGGGCAGGCTACCTGGCCCCAGCTGGTCAGACCTAACCTTAACAGTTGGGTAAAGTGTTTCCAGGGGTTATTTCAGTGCTCAGATCAGAGCCAGAACTTGTGATGTGAGTCCTTAACTGTGTTCTAAACCAAAGAGAGTATAGAAGAAACTTGAGGGAAAGGGTCCAAAAACCTGGACAAATAGCCCAGGGCAATCCTCAAGGGAGTGGTCAGACCATGCTATAAGGCATGTCAATGAAGGACATTATAATGAGGGCATGCTGTCTGTCCACTTCCTGTATCCCAAGGAAAGGGAGTGAGTGCTGTGCCTTTTGTAGATAAAGACACTGAATCAGAGAACAAAGTTAGAGTGAATCTGGAAAGTTATTTAGAGATCCTAACAACCGATTATACCAAATGAAAGATGTAGCATAGGGGTAAAAAACAGCTGTGAAAATCATCTAGACCAAGAAAATTCCAGGCAAGGCCTCTGAAATTACTTCAGGGCTCAACAGAAACTTCTCAATTTCCAGTAATAAAAAATTTTAAGAAGCCTACACATGCATATATAATTATAAATCTGTTGATAACATTTATTCCATTAAAGAAGATGTTCTTTCCCTCAACCCAACATACAACAGAAAAGTGTGCAAACTAAATTTTATCTTAAATGCTAAGGGAAAATCTCCTAACAGTGGTTAATTGTGGAAGGGAACAAGGGAAAGAAATTTTTATTATCTACATTATATATTTCTGTAATATTTTAATTTATTTACAGTGAGCCTATAATTTTATTAATTAATAGTATTAATTTTGAGGTATTAAAAAAGCCATAAAGCCCTGGCTAGTGTGGCTCAGTGGATTGAATGCCAACCTGCAAACCAAAAGTTTGCCGGTTTGATTCCCAGTCAGGACACATGCCCGGGTTGCGGGCCAGGTCCCCGGTTGGGAGTGTGTAAGAGGCAACTGATTGGTGTTTCTTTCCCTCTCTTTCTCCCTCCCTTCCCATCTTTCTAAAAGTAAATAAATAAAATCTTTTTTAAAAGTTAGGTAATTTTTTTAAAAAGGCAATAAAGACATATACAAAAATGCATTGAGGAGCTAACCATTCAATGGAGCCCTTGGGTAAATATTTTTGAAAAGTGAAGAGATATAATAATGTGAATAAGTGAACACTATTTTATCTGTGTAAAGACATGTTTCTATAAAGCAGGGGGGGTTGGTAATATAGGCAGGGCCTACTTTCTTAAATAATAAAAAGCAAGTAAGTTACTTAAGAAAGCTTTAAAAAGACTGCTGAACAGCAATTAAATTTCATTCTCTGGATGTTACAATGAAAAAAGGTAAGAAGTTAGCAGTATGCAACAAGGTAACGGGCAATCTTATCCAGAGTCAAGGCAGCCAGATAGCTTCCTGCAGTCCTATGATTGTTATTTCTTGAAAACATCTCTAAGGCATTTAGACTTAAGTCTGCTTAAAGAGCTTATAGCTAAAAAAAGGAAGTTAGCACATGGGTTCTCTTATTATTGTATTCTGCCATGGTGATTTTTAGACTAGCAGGAAGGACTATGTACTATGTTACATGGGCTAGAATTAGTAGACAGAAGGGGCATAGTTAAGGTGGAACAGTTGTCTGAGCTTTGAATTCTTTTGCTTTTTTAGTTTTTTGCTGCCTTGATGCAATATAAATACAACTTCATTTCAAAATATCTAATCACAGATTTTTCCCAGTTCTGTTCTAGTCTTATTTTTGACATACACATACAAGTACAAACAGTTTCTGGTAACTGATTAAAACTACAAGATTTTCAGTAGAATACCAAGAATATACAAGAGTCACATTCAAAAAGGCATTCAAAAGGTTCACTTACCACTGGATTTAATTTCTCGTACATAATTACTAGGGAACCAGCCTGTTCTCCCATTTAATGTTCCTTCCCACCAGCCTCCTTCTTCAACCCTAGTTACATAAATGATGTCCCCTTTACAGACTGATAGTTCATCTTCATTAGTCTGCTTAAAGTTGAATCTTGCTTTTACTATCAGCTGGTGACTTCCATTTTCCGTCATTTCCTAGAGAAACAAAAGCCACACCAGAAGTATTTATCCAAATGAAGCAGGGTCAGAAATCACATGAATTTAGGCAAATTAAGTGGGGTGACCTAGGATAAAACCCCAGGTCCACATCAGTCTTGAGTTTTTAATTTAGGATTGAATTTAACATGGATAAGCCCCAAGGGGGGATTAATAAACCTTTTGAAACTGTATGCAAATTTTCGTATTTGTAAGACTGTGTATTTTGGAGGGAGTCATAGTTTTCATTTCCCTCTCTCCCTACCGATTATCTAAAGATACTTATTTAAATGATCCAGGAAACAAAGTAGAGTGATAAACTATTCCATCCTGCCTCTACCCAACACATAGGCTTATCTTATGTAATTATATGACCAAGATTAGATACTAACCTACTCTCATAAAATCTGCCTCCCACATTCCAATTACTAAGAATATCTTAAATTGGCTAAGACTTAGTCATGTGTAAAGATCAAATACCCCATAGTTACTGTCAGGAGTTCTTAATCTGTTACAAGCCCCTTTGAGAAGCTGATGAGCACAACTGAACTTTACCCAAAATACATAAACCCGTAAATTCATACAAAGAAGATTTTGCACATAATCTGAGAGGGCCCAAAGAGTGTGGAACCATAGTGTTCATCAGCTTCTCAAACGGATCTGTGATGTCAAAGGTTAAGTGCTTTGGAAATAATATAGTTCATGATGGCTTAAAGCAAGTGGGTGGCTTTGACAGAAATAATGTCTTGAAAGAGCAGAAGATGGGGTGTTCCCTCCCAAACAAAAGCTAGTAAGACCAAATTCAAAGATAACTGGGCTATCCCAATACAGGATCTCATCATAAGCCCAATATAAATACAAAGAGAAAAAATAAAATGACAATATCAAGTAATATTGACTGCCTACTATGTGCCAGGCACTATTTAGTTCTAATAAACTGAGGGATAAAGGGAAATAACAGCAAACTGCCATCAGGAAATAGTCCTAATGACATAGTTGCATACCATTCTCAGTTAAACAACTTTCTCAATTTTGGGAAGAGACAGAATTTTGGGCTTCAACTCCAACTTTCCTGAATTTTCTTCAACCCTGAACACCCAACGCTCAATCCACTTACTTCCAGCAGGCCAGCCTGAATTGGTGTTAGGTTTAAAATTAGTTTTCTCCAGACGCCCCAAACAACAGGATGGCTATCTTACCACATATGGAAATGCAATTGGGATACTGATCTAATTTCACAGATTTTAAAACAGGCAGGGGGAATTGGGGGCTATACTTACCACTGCCTTTGACTGCCTTTGCAGCTCTGGAGCTGTGCTAGAAACTGCTCCCTGTGGGTTTGTCTGAGAACTATTAGCAGCACTAAGAGAAGAGGAACGTCCACATGGTCTTTCTGATAGCTGATCTGTGAAAAGAGGAAAAGGCATGGTAAAGGGAACCACTCATGTCAGAAAAACATCTACAATATAACATTAACTTTCGTGGTACATTATCAAAGGCAACCTGGCTGTAATTATGTTATCATTATGAATGTGCCAAGTGTATTTCATCCCCCCTCCCTTTTTGGTGGCCAACGCCTTTTTCTTAACCTTACTGGCCATTGCTCTCCAGTAGAATGAAAAACAGCGACAGAACCACATTTTCTCTTAACCCATTTCCCTACAACTCTTCCCTCCTGAGCCAGTGGCAACAGTATGCACTGTTATCCCAGGCAGAACTATATTAGGTACCAAACAGCTGTTTGTGGCTCTTATTACTTTGAAATATTTCAAATTTCTCTCTTTGTTTTTTGGCCTATAACAGAGTGGTTCTCTTCTTCCTTACATGTAACAATATGTGTAGCATATATCACATAAAATCTCTCTTTGCCTGGTGAGGGAGGGAAGGATGAGAATGAGAGACTGTGTGTCTGGGAAAGATGCAATCTTAACACTAGAATAATTTTTTAAAATCAAACTCAAGAATCCTCTCTTCCTTGAAACCTTGTGAAATTCGATCAGACGAGAGCTGAGCTGGATGTTTTCAGTATGCTGAGAGTGTACTAAAGAGAGGAGCTGGCTTCTTGACAAACTCAAATGAAGGTTCTTTTCCTCTCCATTTATTTTTAAAAGATATAAACTGCAAAAGTCTAAAGCCCAAACATTCTCTAGGCGACAAACTCAGTATCCAAGTAGTTTCCTTGATGGTATGGGTTTTAACTTTCACCTCCTTGTATTTTATAAATATCTGGTGAGAGAAGAGACTATAAAACTTGCTAGGAGGGTTTGGCAAAGGAACGTATAATTTGTATGGCATAATGTTAGAATTATATGGTTCTCCCTGCCCAGAAATGGAGAGTTGTCATGTGTGTTAAATATAGTTACTTGAATTAGCTGTACTTTCTGCTCAACGCCTTGCAATAGCTCAAAAACATTTTTTTCCAAATAGCAAAAGAACAATTTCTAAGAAGTATTTTTACATGTATTGCTATTATAAACAGCTCTTTTGACTAAAATTATAATTACTTGATAGCTTCCTAGATGCTCCATCCTATCTGGCACTTGATTATATTGTCGGCTTTTCTTCTCTAATTGTTTCACGTGGGTAAGTTGAGCCTCCCTAAATAGATGATAATTTTCTCAAAGATCATATCTTACATTTCCTTTGTGGCACCTGGCAGTGCTGGGCACACACTCTGTTGACTCTCCAATAGCTGGAGCAGCAAGACTCATTTTTCGGCATCAGGGCTCTAGTCAGTCAGGTATGGGCCTGAATCAGAGCTCTGCCACTTACTTTCTAGATGGGCAAGTGTGGGCCTGACTTTCCTTATCTGTAATATAAGCCTAATAATAATACCTAAACCCAGGGTTGTTTCAAAGTTTTAATGAGACTACCTAAGGCTCATAGGACAGCCTAGACCCATGATAAGGGTTCAAAGAACTTTATGATTTTAAAAAATATTTTATTTATTTATTTTTAGACGAGAAGGGAAGGAGAAAGAGGAGAGAAACATCAATTTGTGGTTGCCTCTCCTGCGCCCCCTACTGGGGTCCTGGCCCACAACCCAGGCATGTGCCCTGACTGGGGAATCAAACCAGTGACCTTTTGGTTCACAGCCCGATGCTCAATCCACTGAGCTACACCAGCCAGGGTAACTCTGATTATTACTGCCCAATTGTAGGTAACATACTATATCACAAAAAGAGAGAAGTTATACTCTAAGCCAGCAATTTTCAACCAGTATGCCATGAGAATTTTTAAAACATGTGACACCTGACTATTTAGTCAGGGACACTGACCTCTTTTCCCTTAGACTGTCAAATAAAAAAAAATGACAACAGCCCACACAACAAGAGCTGTCTGGTATAAATACCCTGTCTTGAATCAAATATATAGTTCATACAATAGAGTTGCATCTTATTGGTCAAGTCGCATAATCAGGTTGTGTGTGATTGGTTAATTCTTGGTACCAGAGAGAAATCCTTATATATAAGTATAGGCACCTGATTTTTATAAAAAAGTCTCTTTGGAACAAAAAGTGTAGGCAAATATCATTTTTTTGGGTAAATCAATCAAAATTATACCTATTTTTGTCATATCAGCAAAAATATACTTTTGTTGTGCCACAAAATTTTATTTTAACAGTTTATTTTTTACTGTATTTTCCATTTCAATTTATCCCCCTTTTACCCTCTCCCACCTCCACCCTCTTCCTCCCCCCTCAATTACCACAGTTATCCATGTCCATGAGTGTGCCACAGAATTTTAGTAATTAGTTTATGTGTGCCATGAGATGAAAAAGGTTGAAAATTGTTGCTCTTAAGGTAATCATCATTTTCTTTGCAATTACTAGGATTTATATTTAATATCTCCAATGTGGAGGGTATTAATGCTTAAATAAAAAATATTCTGCCCTGGCTGGTGTGGCTCAGTGGATTGAGTGCCAGCCTGCGAACCAAAGGGTCGCCAGTTCGATTCCTGTTCAGGGCACATGCCTGGGTTGTGGGCCATGTCCCCAGTGGGGGATGTGTGAGAGGCAACCACACATCGATGTTTCTCTCCCTCTCTATATTCTTCCCTTCCTCTCCCTCTAAAAATAAATCAATAATTTTTAAAGGATATTCTTTTCACTCACTATGAACCTGAGGTTTCATTTCCAGTGCAAGGTTCCTGGGGGGGTTCCTTTACATGGACAAAGACATACAGCAAACTATGAAAAAAATGTCTAGTGGAGAAAGGGAAGTAACAGCTACAGTCTGTAAACTTTATGAAAAAAGGAACTGGTCTTTCCTTTTTATTTTCTTGTTACACTCAGTTGCCTATTCAACAGTTTTGAATGAAATAGTTTCTTGGTTCTTATCATTATATTAAGGGCATTAGAATGTCATCTGTGATATGTCTGTTTAAATCCTAAATCATGATAATGGAAAACAATGCAATAAATATTAAACTTAAAAAAATAAATCCTAAACCATGAAAAATTAAAGCATTTGACGTCCACTGGAGTTTATTTGAAGAGAGGGGAGAACTTTGCACCAACCAAACAATCCTAGTCATAGTTGGCTCCTAGGGTAATCAGAAACATGTGGATCCAAACATGTCACCCAGAACTCATAAATCATAAGCTCTGCTTACCTTCTGTTGCTTTGTTGACAGCTAAAAGAGTGCTCAGAACCTTGGAGAAATTGACCCCTGAATAAAGGTCATCAGGATCAAATACCTGTGAGAAAGGAAATTGAAACTGTAAGACATCCAACTCAACAAACCCAACTTTCAAAAGACCATTTCCTTTAGTTCTTAGAAGAAAAAAAAATGTAAAAGCCAAGACCCAAAACCTCTGCATACCTTTGGGAGAAATGAAAGCAGCAGCTGAGCCGCTTAATGACATGTGGCAGGCCATCAGTGAGTCAGAGTAAAGCAGTAATGGGAAATGAGAGCCAAACTGAGAATGCAGGGCCCACCAGGAAATGCACAGTGCCTACTCAGGCCCACTCTTCTGATCTGAACATATCAATACTCAGCCCAGTTACAGGAAACTCATATGTATGGGTTACGGTTAATGCCCATCACCTACAGAATGGCCTTAATAGTCAACAAAGGAAGTGAAGCCTTTTTGACACTTTTTCATCTATAAAGTTTATTCACTGTACTCAGTTAGGGCATGGTAAGTTATGCTTTTATCTCTGCTCCTTGTCCTCTGTATTGCCACCCACTGGGTCCTAACAACTATGATCCCAATTCCACATTGCCCAAACTTTGTACCCAGATCTGCCTTTGCTATCAGCCCCTGTTTCTGGTTTCTGCTGCTTGACCTTAACCCCTCAGCTCATCTTCATGGATTTCAACCTCTGCCTGCCTGAGCTTATAGATTTTTCTTGGCCTTAACTGATTTTTCCAGATATGACTTCTGACCTTACTGATTCTACTCAACTGTCAGCAATAAAACATTAAATAAATACATTTTACTTTGCCAGTCTCAACCACCTTTCTGATATGCCACTGTCCTTAGTGAAGATGACAAGCAGTTGTTGTTTTAAATAAAATTTATTAATTTTAAAATGCATTTAATGTATTCAAATGTATTGAAACTTCTTCTAGTCTCACATATGTATATTTGAAACTAGAACTATTCTCATGTACAGGCACAATCTATTAATCTGCCAGACAATGATGTAGATACATATATCTATAGGTAACCAAATACCCACTTTATGGATGGAAATTCACCTACTGAAAACATTTTCTTCCAAAATTCCTGAGTTTGTATCTTTCTTCCCCCAAATATTGTGATAAGAATAAAATGTACCTTCTCATGTGAGACATGACTGGGCCTAACATTTTGAAGGATGTCTTCCCATTAGGTAGAGCCATTTGCTCCATTCTTAATCTGCCTGCTTTTTGGGAGTCACGTCTAGGCAAAATTTTATCTTTTTTGTTTACATATTCTTGAAAATCTAAAATCCATTTCTAGAATAAAAATATATAGTATCCATTTTTTTTCAAATGAGGGATCATCCATATAAATAATATATGGAAATGTGAGCTTATAAAAGTCTGCCTACTCTGGAATTCACAGCTCTGCTATTCATTTAATCAATAAATGTTTTGTATTCAAACTTCAAATGCTTAAAGAACACTCTCACATCTAAAAATGACACATTAATATACCTTCAGTAAAGGGCTAATGCTAATATTACTAAAGTCAAATTACATTACAATCCAAACATGTTTCTGAATGCTATTATATATTTCAAAGTTTTCCAGAAATAAATTGATGGACAAAGCCTGTGTGAAGAAGATCCAGTTGACACAGGTAAGAGTATCTACTATCCTAGGAGATTCCACACTTGTTGACTCTTCCTTAACAATAATAGTGGGAAAGGGTTAATGACATGTATACTAAAAGAGTAACAAAGCAAAAAGAATCATTTGTTTTTAGCTCATAGTTTCTCATAAGAGTGTGAATATGTTAGTGCATATGGATGCATGTGTTGGGTAGGTGTGGTGGACATGGATAGAGTCTAAAATAATAAGCAGAAGTAAATTATCAGCAGAATAAAGCATGAGAGCAAAAGGTGTGATAAAAGCCTCCCTCTCTTTTTTATGTTTCTCCTTATCCAGATTAATTGATTGCCTATATATAGCAACACTGGCATTATTCACTTGTATCAGTACCTGACTAAATATGAGAACAAATAAACTGATGGAAAAATAAAACATGCATCAACAAGAGTCACTGTGTCTGCTTGAGGGAAGTTGCCTGGACTATGTACAACTTCCTTTTTAGAAAACAAGCGTTTACCCACGGACACTGTTCTTACTGCAAACCTATTCTGTAGCACTAGTAGTGATACAGGAAGGAGTTGGAAGAGGTCTCTAGGGACTAGTAGAGAAGGCAACGCCTAAGGATTATGATTTCAGAGCACTTGGAAGATTAGATATAACCATGAACACTCTCCACTGCACCACACCCTTTAAAGCTTCAAATTGAATGCTATTAACAATTCCACCCCAGACCTTTCTTCAATGCTCTTGAAGCTGGTCTCTTGTTAAAATGGGAATATTACTTGGGACAGCACAACCATATCAGCCGTTATCAGTCTTTTATGTGGTGGTGGAAATGAGGAATGTAAAACCAAGTTTAGAGATGAAGATGTGGAGAAAAACTAAGGTCACTGGTGCCCAACTGGGAAACGGCTAAGGAGAACCTGTCAATGTTGGAGAGGAATGTAAGGAGAACAAGAAAAAGTAGGTTACAGTACAGGCTGTTTGCCGAGGACTATCATTTATACATACAAAATGGAAAACCAATCTCCCTTTCCTATCTGCAAACCACTCTGGGACTTGTTAAAAGTTAATGCAAATTTGCACATTTATGCTGTATATGATGATACTCATCTTCTGGTACTCTGTGCAAGCCTCACTAGCCTGTTTAGTATGGTACAAAACTAAACTTTCTTTATACCAATTTTGGTCCAGAAATTAGCTGATTAGTTCCATTTGGATTTGTGAACATCACATCAACAGCAAGATTCCCTCCTTCCATCTACTACGACTGTGATGCAGACAAGAAAGAAAGTACTGCTCCTTAGACTACTATTAGATGGTTTCAAGGTACCACTCTTGCAATAGGATGAGGCAAGGTTCAAGTATAACAGCAATGATAACAAAAAACATTTACACTACTCTGGGTAACCAATAGGAGAGAAAGAGATTAAACGTCATTGAAGATTTTTTTAAAGTATTTACATATACAGCCCGTCTAAAGGTCCAGTCCTACATCAGCAGTTCAAGTCAGACAAAGCATTTAATTTTTAAATATTTCCCCACAATTTTCCATTTTGGACATCTACAATGATAGCAAAACCTGTTTTCCACCCACTAAATACCAGCTGTTAATTCTGAACTGTTGAGGGTCTGCCAGTATAAACTGCACAGAAGTTGATACAAGGTGGGGCAAAAGTAGGTTTACAGTTGTGAGTATACAAAACACAGAGTTTATTCTTGTATTATTCTTTATTAATGTATTATTTTCCATACTAACATACTGTAAACCTACTTTTGCCCTACCCAAATATATATAAAATTATATATAATATACTGTTGTAATACTAATAAATAATATAATAATTAATAAATAATGCTACAAGAATAAACTGCTTTGCATACTCACAATTATAAGCCTACTTTTGCCTACCCCTATATCTTTATGGGTTTACAAAAAGATCCTTTTGGATTAGTTTTCACTTTCAACACATACTGTTTTATGACACTTGTCTTAAACTGACAAAGACAAGGAAACACATGAGAAGAAACTTCCACAACCCCTTGTTTCATTCCTTCACTAATCCTATAGCCACAATTTATGATTTACTCAGCCCTTGCTATGTGGTATAAGCTGACACCATGCTTGGAGGTGATGAAAGAGATAGATAGATAGATAGATAGATAGATAGATAGATAGATAGATAGATAGATGATAGATAGGTGATAGATGGATAGATAGATCTCCCTCATTTCTCTTAATTCTCCTGGCAAGCCTGTAATGTGGGTAAATTATTTCCCCCATTTTAAAGATGAGTAAACTGAGACTCAGAGATGTTAAGTCACAAAGCAAGAAAGTGATGAAACCAATAAGTATACAGAACAAAGGGTTGTGAAGGGCATTTTAGCTCTGCATACATACTTTATGTTT